>JAODLI010074554.1:0-34455 GCA_027575585.1 Percopsis omiscomaycus | reverse complement strand
CCGAAAGGATCTGAGGGTCAGTTTGTGTGTGTGTGTGTGTGTGTGTCATCTTCCTGTGCACACACACGCAGAAACACCTGTGCCCAGGCAGCTGTAATTGGATGTGTGATTACTGACAGATACAGAAATTGTGTGTGTGTGTGTGTGTGTGTGTTGGGGGGGGGGTTGGGGTCAGTAAGGGGAGGGGAACAGAGACTGGGACAAAGTCAGGGATGTGGAGAGTGGTGCTTGTACGTTTGTGTGTGTGTGGGGGGGTGGCTGAGAGTCTTACAGAGAGAGAGAGCAACATGTATGTACACACTCTCGCTCGCTCTCTCTCCGAGCTTTACCATTGACCCTCAGTTTTTTTTATCCATGGCGTCACATCCAATCTTCTATCTTATCTCCCTCCTTCACCTCACAGCGCCATGCCCTTCCATTAGTTTGTCTATCTCCTCCTCCCTTCCATCTAGCTCTCGGACACCGCTCGACTCTTCCCCCTCCGTTTTTGCAGCCTTTTCCTCATTATCTTACAGAGTTGAGGGGTGGGCGTAGCTATTGCTTCCAGAAGTATTTCCACCATTTTCCCCATAGAAGAGTTTATGCGTTACGTTATTCACGATATTTACACAGCATAGCATTAAATTCTAGGTAATGAAACGATGCTGTAGGGTTATGGAATGGTCGTTGGTTATAGACGTTTCAATTTCGCTCCTGAGAAATTAAATAAAACACTTCACTTCCCATGCGCCCCCACTAACAACATTGAGAACTGAATTCTGAGCTCTCTGAATGGATGATCGTGCAATATTCGGTGGGACTTGTAGTACACCTATCTCCTGTACATAGTCTTGTACTTTATCACAAGGAACCGGGATTGTCTTAACAGGTTTGCTACTGGTTGTACTGATGATTCATCCGGGAGCGTTTCACGGCCGTCTGAGATTAGAAACTACCCGAATGGCCAAGAAGAATCATTGTCTGTAGAAAAAAATAAAAGGGATTTTTACTTCTCTGGAACTGAAGCTTTAATTTCTCCTCCTTTAGTTTAATCCTAAACTACATCTATACTTCCTCAAGCCTTCCTACTCTGGTTTCATCAGCATGGTGCCACAGCCATTGACCTGAGTGGTTTCTATTGATGACACTGTACAGGTGTTAGGTCAGGCAGCCAATTGCAGATATTACCTTTGTCTCCTGGTTTGTTAAACCCTAGACTCTGTAGCATTCCTTACCTCAATATTAATTCCTCCCGCTGATGTTTAGCAAAAATATATTTCATAATTTAAGGACCAGAAGAGTAGGCCTATTAGACTTTGGTTTTCAGAATCAAATAGTTGTAGTCTTTTATCAACAACTGAAATGTCTTAAATTAAATTCTAGAACAGCACACCATGCTTTTCATCACTATATTGAGTCAAGGTTGTTTTCAATCAATCATTTCTCTAGTAGTTTGGCGAAGAAGAATTTGACCATTACTGGGGGAAAAATGTGACTGAATTAATTGAATGATGAACAATGTTACTTTTTTCCTTACAAATACCTTTTTAAAACTAGTCCTTGGTTGAACATTTTCCATTGAATTTGGTGTATTTTAGAAAGATACTGAGTAATGAATATAAGGCAAGGCCTTCATTACTAAAAAGAATGCATAGCATTTTCGCACAAAATTCTTTCCGTCAACCTTCTGGGGGATAAGAAAGTGCACCCTCCTCTCCGATTTAATCAGTGTCTCTCTCCCTCTATCTCTTTCTCACTGACACACACACACACACACATACTGTACAGTGTTCTAGTGCCCTAGGTCTGCACCTGTCTCTGAACTAGGAAGTGCTGACATCAGCTAGACTGCTAGACTCCTGTGGTGAACACAGACCTTTGCCACACACACACACACACACACACACACACACACACACACACCTTTTTTCTGTCTCCATTCTACTAGAGAAAGTGAGACATTGAAGGCTGTTTTGAAAAGGCCAGTCTCCCTCCCTCCCTCTTTCTCTCTGTGGGATGAAGAGAGTTGCTCTCTGTAATCACTGCTTGTCTGTATAGGGCTTGGATATCACATGCAGACGATATATGCACCATGTCCTTGAAAGCTAAAATACACACATGAAACAAGAATGTAGACCATGGATTGTAATTCTTACCATTTTCTAGACTGGATACTGTAAGGCACCATGAAAACATATCCATTAAAGATGTTGTTTGTAACCTGTAGTATCATTATACAATTGTGCAGACCAGACTTAAAAGGTTTTTGTGGTACTAACTCAAGACAAATTAAAAATGGAGGGCCTCTGTGTTTTACGGCAACATTAATGCAGAACTCTGTCAACTGTAACTGTACATTTCCGTATCTAAATATTGCTTTAAGATGTAGAATAACTACAATTACTATATTGTAAATAATACAGAACTGATGCAAGCAGATGTTCGAACACATCTGTGATAACTAGAGTGTGGTTAATTAAGACAGTAATGTTCGATAAGATTAAATAGACTGCTGTCGTCAACAATACTGTACAACTCTATATGAATAATGGAAATGGGCAAAATATGCAAGGGCTTCAATGCAGTAGCTACCACCAGTGTTTGTACTACCAATGAAGTATGCTAAAGCTACAATTAGCTTACTAATTGGGGGTACTATCCCATTATGTGTGTCAACCATTGAAAATATTATATTCTGTAGTCAATTTATCATTGTGGCTACTGTATGCCCAATATCTTCCAGCAAAAGCACCCTGCTGCCTGAGGATATATGCAGACTCCAAATATGTGCCTTACTTTGAATGAGTCAACTGTCCTGTGTAGAAATCTCTGTGTAGAAATTTGTGTGTTTCCTTTAGTCTTCTGATGCCGACAATGGAACCCTCGAACTTGTTACGCGCAAATTCGGGTTGCCCTTAAATACTCCCATGCGCACTGAGAAAGGAAGGCCTTGCTCTGTTAAGGCATATTTTAATAGAGGAGGATGTACATTTCCTGGGACAGTGCTTCTGCGGGTGTCGTCAATGATTCATTACCCAGCCAAGGGGGAACTTTCAACTCCTGGCAAAAAGAAGCTAAATTGAAAGTTTACCACACAGCTTCATCTTCAAATTAAATACAATCGTATTTTGGCCCGTGTACAATCGCGTTGCGGTGCCCACCCATGTACAGTACACGTGTGAATGGAAACACGTGCTAGAAAACGCGTGCTAGCAAACGCGTTCTAGCAAACGTACGCATGTGCGCAAGCCTGTATGCGTTTGCCAAAAAAAAATGAAACAGACTTCAAAGAGCCTTGCTGCAGCGCCCCGGGCCTCGAAGAAAGCTTAAGAGTAACAAGGGGGGCAACTTTTAATTTGAACGCAGCACTAATGAGGTTTGAGGAGAAAAAAAGAAGTGTGTGTTTCTGTGTGTACAGTATGTGTGGGGAGGAGCTTTTAATGTTGTAATAATCTGTAGGCGTGCATTTTGTTGTGTTTGTATTCAATACTATGGGGTAAACACTACCTGTGTGCATGTGTAGATGGGAGTGTGTGTTAATGGTAACAGCCTTTACATTTACAGGTGTGTGTGTGTGTGTGTGTGTGTGTGTGAGAGATTAAAAATAGAAGGGAAACAGGCAGCCAACTATTACATTATAAAAGATTTATTCAGTTAGATGAAAGATTTAAAATGTTTTTCTGCTTCCTATACTTTGGCCAGCATTACTTCTCCAGAGACACACACATACATACATACATACAGTACTGTCTAGAGACCACACACTGTTATTTTGTTATTTTTTCTGAAGGCAGGTCAGGGCCTGTGTATTCAAGCTTTACAGTAAGCATTTTAAAAGCTCTCTTTGTGTGTGTATGCGCGTTTGTGCGTGCTAAATTTAAAAAAAGGAATAAACTTAACATTTATGCCAGGTGAGACCATGGGAGTAGTGTGTGTGTGTGTGTGTGTGTGGCAGCTGGGTTGAGAAGAGGCTTCATGCAGTGTGCACCGTGGGCACCGAGACATATGGGCTGATACGAATGGCTGCTTGTTGGAGTCATAACTTCAAACCACACTATTAAAATCAATTAAAAATGCCAGGCAGGGCTCACTGTCGTGGAGAAAGAGAGAGTGTGCACATCAGAGCGTGCATGAGAGCAGACATCGACTTGGGCTTTAACATTGGACTCATAAACAAGTAAAGAAGGGACAGCTTAGGCAAAGAGGGAGTAAGAGAGTTTCTCTGTTCGCTGGTGTGCCACTGGCTGAGGACCTCTTGATTAATGTGAGACTTCTCCTAAATGTTTATTTGATAGCATTGACTTTTCTTCGCTCGTAATAGGCTTTTTAGTTACAATCTCAGGTTGTCAGTGCATTTTATTCTCTTTTGTGCTTTGTTAAACACACATACGCTGTCCCCAAGCATTGATTGAGTCTGATTATAGTACACTTTCTGTAATGTAGTTTTTCCGTTGGCGATAAATAGCACAATGTCATGTGTCGTAAATGGGAAATTATTATTATTGTAACAATCTAGCAGGAAACAGCTATGTTCACAAAGTTAGATTTGTCAGCCTGTTTATCAGTTGAGCAAAGCTATTGTGTTATTTTTAATCATAAAATCATAACATTGTTCCCTTAACTTGGAGCTGATGCAATTTTAGCTTAGTGTGCTAGTTTGAAATACTGTACTGTCACATCATTTTTATTTCATCCACAAATTACTAACCTAACAATTTGTTGGAGGATATAATTTAGCTTTTCAAAAACATCCAGAACACAACTTTCTGCAAGCATCAGGGCTCATTAAAACCCACCTCAGCACTTGTTCTCAAATGTATGCTTAGTGGAGGTAAGAAAAGAAGAACTAAAATATTTATTTGAGTTTTTCTCCACTAAAAAGTTTTGAAACGTATATTGGCAAGAGGAACTTTAACCACTATGAGTAATGGTACTTCAACCTGGCTAGATGTATTTCATAAATAATGTAGCATTATTATATTATTATATAGTTATTACGTATGCAGAAATCTTTTTTATTATATTTTATTTTTTTCACCCTACACACATTCCATCTTGTGTTCTCCGCAATTTTAGCAATTAGGGAAAATTGATTTTCTTTTAGGAAAGAAAAATTAAAACAGGAGGACAGAGGTCTCTTTTTCTCTCTGTTTACAGCTCTACTGGTTAATAAATTGAAGGCATCAAAGTCTCCCCGCCCCTCTCCTAATTCAGTAAACCAGCTAATAAATCCAAAATGTCCTCTTCAAGAACTGCTATGATTGGACACATTTGTTCTTATGACAGAATGAAAAGATTGTGAGAGAGATATAGTTACAAAGAGAGGCACAGAGGCAGGAAAATATATGTACATGCACACATATTCCACTATTATGTCAATTTCAAATAATAGTGGAATAGCCTATGTAATGTGTGACGAATTACATATCAATCCACTATAATTTAGAATATTGACATGTCCACCACTGGCGTATATTGAATTTGGAATAGACCTATATATATTGTGAATAGTAGGCTAGCGGAATATCTGTGCGGTAGTCACTGATTTATTGTCATTTAAAACTAAATGTACTGCAAATAAGACCCAGAAAAACTCAAATTTGATCAGGGTATTACACATGTTGCATTCTGAATAAGGCCTTATTCCTGAATTCAACATGAAACATCCATGTCAGTTTTAGGAGCCTGTGTACAGCGCATTTGGAACGTTCTCTTTTCTCGAATGAGACGTTTAGCTATAAACCTACACTTTCAAATATGATTCAAATAAACGTAATCCGTTTTTGTGTGCTCCGAGACACACAACTGACTGTGTGAGAGGGAGGGAGGGACGATATCGCCCCTCTCCGCTAGCGCCCGCGTCGGCTAACAGATGGAATGGGGCAAAGCAGCGAACGTGGGAAGGAAGCAGATTGTTTATTAAACGATGGGACGGAGCAGTTTCCCCATCCTGAAACAGAATGAGTTTAATCTTGAAACAGAATGGAGTTAATTACCGTCTGGGAGGGTTTCACTCGGGGGGGATGTAAACGCTGGACGCACTTTACATTGAATATCTGATCACAAACCTCGCTGCCTGTATCTAGATTGGAGTCTTTGCTCAGAGGGCAGGCACCCACGTGCGTGCATGGCAGAATGCATTAGCCACGACACTCGCAACAACACTCTTTCACAGCTGCATACGCCCCCGCACTTCAAATTCAGTCATGTGCGCACAGGTTCCCTCTCCCACATAAACACTGGCGCATTTGGACACATAAGGAATAAGTCATATTCTGTCAAGCAGCAATAATCAGGTTATTAGAGAGAAACTGTGAGCTTAGTGTTTGGTCCCCCGGTGGACGTAGAACCCATGATTCAATTAGTTTTCTTTGCGGATTAATCTACTCGAAGTGCTGAAATGTGCAATGTAGGGACTGCTGCTCTGATCCAGCCCAACCGAGACCATTTCTTTTTCCCTTTACGCTAAACTACTCGCCAATGAAAAGCAACCCCCATGAAACGATAGGAGAAAATGTGAATAAATATGTTGTTTTTACACCGAAACAGCCAAACGCACATCCACATTTGTCTTTGTCAAATTTTCACTCTTTTCCCCATGGCTGTTTCACTCTGTCATTTGTTGTCTTGCTCTATAGAGTCAATCTTTTTTGTGGGGTTGCAGTGATTCCTCTATGAGAGGGTTTGATATCTCAACACTATGTATATCTCATATCTGGCTTTAAACTCAACACCAAAGATGCAGAATAAAAGAACAATAATAACTCGCTGTGATTTAGCTATTTATTTTTCTGCACCGAGTTCTGGTTGTTAAACCTTGCAACACCACTGTTATGAGGCCACAATCAACAGAGGCAGGCTCCATGGTGTCGTCTCACGGTACTGCTTTTTACCAAGCAAGGTTTTAATAATTGGAAAACTGCATTGGAGTTCAAGGGATTCAGCAAGCACTCATCTACAGTAGTCAATACCATTTCAAGAGTGCTGTAGCCTGGTCGCAAATGAAGGGAGGTGACTGGGGAAACCATTGCAAACCTCCCAGGGCCCAGACAGATAGAGAGAAAAAAATAGGTACTAAAGTGATCCAATATAAATATAACAATGCAGATCATGCATTAAAAGCGATGGAACTAAAGGTAGATGCAATTTGGAAAATCTTTCAGTTATGATTAGTTTTTTCTGTAATAGTATTCCAGAGGAACACCTGATTGTTCTGGAGATCTTAGTCAGTCAGATCCAGAATTTATGATGACCCAAATTCTTCAATACCTTTCTGACTCAGGCTTCAGTGCAGATGATTTTATCAGTCGATGCTCCGATGGAGCTGCTGTGGGGGTTTAGGGGGTGGGGTTCAGGACTTGTTGCAAAAGAAGGTAGGGAAGGATATTCCCCACTGCTATAGCCACCAGCTGCATTAGCAGTGGTCCCTGCAATGCCAGCAGAGCCATGTGCAAAAACAAGTTATTTAATCTATTAGAATTACAATTAGGTCTTTTAGCAGATGCTTTAATCCAAAGCAACCTACAATTACATGCTGGTAATACATGGAGCAGATAGGGGTGTTACAGAAAGTTTAGGCAGGCATTAAACAATAGAAAAAGAAAAAGAAGCAGAAGGAGAAGTAGAAAATTTGCTGAGGTAGCACATGGGGAGAGGAGAAGACAAAGTATTTAATTGTAATTTGGTCCGACGAAGACATCAAAAGTCAACTTGAAAAAAGCTTATAACACAACAAGGACGTTCATTTGGGCCATTTGCAAACACCTACGAGGGTTTACGGCAGCTTTTCACGAGCTCCATCGAGCTCCATATAGGCACTTTTCCACTGCAAGAACATGCGTGCTGTTCTAGAGGGGGAGGCATCAAACGGGGGTTTTCCACTGCAGGATCCAACCCTGTATAAAAAATGTATGTAAACAACAGTTGGAAGGACTGTCACAATCCCAGTCCGAATTAGTTTAATGTAAATAACGTAGGCCTATATACTCATAGGATTTAGATTTTTGACAGGTTAAAGTGTTTATGACTAGAGATGTCTGAGAAAAAATGTGGTGATCATCGATCGCCGATTTGGAACACTAATAAATTCCTTATAATGGACATCAATAGAGAGGGAACCAAAAAGTCCATAGTCGCATGCGCATTTATGCCTTAGAGCACTCCAATTAAAGAGATATCAACCAAGCAGGCTGACGGCTTCTCCACGTGCTTTTGTTCACCAATCAGCCCTCTGTTTCATCCTTTGCTGATTTTGACGGCAGTGGAGACATTGCTTTATTTAGAGAATATGAGTTGGATTCATATTTCCCCGCTTTCCAACGCTTTGCAGCCACGTTACGCTGGACTAGGGAGGTCTGGTCTTTGTTGTTGCAATGTAAACTCAGGCAGTCTGCTGAAGTCTGTGATTAATTCATTAGAAGGTTTGTTGTCTAGTCCTTTAATCATTAAGAAAAATATTGTGATGGTTAATTTATTTATGTTATTTTATTCGTGGCAGTCAAGTTTCAAAATGCATAAATTGCAAAAAATGCAAACTCTCTGACGAAGATAGGCAAGACAAGTTATTCTTTCTTAGTATTTGTTTTAAATCTTTTCAGGACCAGTTGAGGACCAATCAACATTTCTTACTGCCCCCGTAATCAAAGCAGTCTAGAACCGGGCCTGGTTAGGAGTGTTTGCGTGTATATGTGTGTGTGTTTCTGTCTTTACATGTAAGTATGTACTAGACAGCTTGTCCTTGAGAAAGTATTTCAAAATGTGCAGGCATTTATCTGGGCTATAGTGTGTGTGCGTGCGTGCGTGGTTTACTGTCATTTGCTAATTCTCCTTGAGAGGCCATTAATTTAGGGCTAATGAGCGTGTTTGTGTGTGATTACAGGGTGTGATATAGTCAAAGTGATAGACAGTGCATATGTTCAATAAATGGGCTGGAAAAGGCGGGCAAAAGGGTTTGGATATCATTCATTCACACATGCGTGCGCATGAGCACACGCATTCACAAACACACATATTACAGAGATGTGTGCGAGAGGCATGTGAAAGCTTACATGTAGAGTGCTAAAATTCAAGCACATTTGTTCATGACTTTGTCAGTGGCTCCTGTGTGTGTTTGTGTGTGTGCGTTTATGTTTTAGAGAGCAGGGCACAATATTGCTATATGCTTTTAATTCCCTTTGTTCCCACCAATGGCGGTATGCGAGTTATTCACACTGTGTACTGTGTCAGTTATAGATGTAGAATGCTTTGTTTTTCTATTGTTTCTTTATTATTCTGTAATTCTTTTTGTCACTGCCCCCATTTCCTCCTTTGTTTTATTTTCTCCTCCTATCAACTGTCTTCTCCCATTCTGCCTTTCTCTACGACATGCAGTATGTCCTTTGCCAGTCACATACCTATTCTACATCGATGTAGACCATTGTACCCTGCTTTTGTACCCTGCCCTGCCCTTGTGACAATTTTGTAGTGCACTATGTAGGGAATGAAATTTATAGTTGTGAATTCGAACAACACTACAAAATGGCTGATTCACTACATAGTGGGTGACTGGACGTTTCGAACACAGCCTCTTGTCTTTCTTTTCATTCTTTCATTTGATCTTTTATTTATTTACTTATTTTTGTTTGTTGATTCTTTCTTAATGCTGTACTGTATGTCATGCTGTCTTATTGTTTCAATACAATGCAATACAATGATTTCATACAATTCTCTCATCTCTCTCTCTCCCTCTCTCTCCCAGGTGGTGTTTGTATCGCCCAGTCCCTAAAGATCCCCAGGGAGCCCAGGCCAGGGGAGTTCGATAAAATCATCAGACGCCTGCTGGAGACGTCCAATGCCAGGGCCATCATCATGTTTGCTAATGAAGATGATATTCGGTACCTGCCAGGCACTAAAACGGGCGCTCCCATTGATTGTATTTCGTATTCTGCTGCTGTCCTATTATGTTTAATCAGTCACTAATCAATATATATATTCACGGCTCAGAATTTCTCCTAAATTACCTGAAGTAGTGTGAATAAATAAGAAATATCCTTACAATTAGTCACAAATTAACTATAAAATTGATAGGAAATTACCCAGCAGAATGTCAGCATCTTTATCCCGATAAAATCTCGAAAACGTATGCAGTCTTGCAGTGTTTGCTATACACCTCTTGACTATCAACACCTTTGTCACTCAGACGGGTTCTGGATGCCGCCAGAAGAAACAACCAGACAGGTCACTTTATGTGGGTGGGCTCAGACAGCTGGGGGTCCAAGATCTCCCCCGTGATTGGTCAGGAGAGGGTGGCCGAGGGAGCTATCACTATCCTGCCCAAACGAGCGTCTGTGGACGGTAAGAATCTGTTTGCAAGAAAATGCAGTAGCCTAAGTCAGTTAGTGTCAGGACATCTGAGTACCTTCGAGACTCAGTGTGGGTGCAAATAATGTGCATTGATATGTATTAATTGCAGATAATATACATAATATACAATTATACACACCTCGTTTCCTGCCCGTCAAAGTTGGGGTTTAACTTGGCACAAACTTTTGCGTTTGTTTATCTGCACTCAAACTTATTCTTCCGGGAAACTGTATAAAGAAAATGTATAAAAAAACCCTCCTCCAGTGAATTGATTGCTGCTGCAACCTGTAATTTTAATTTGGAAACTCTGACTTAACCTCCACTTTCCTCAACCTGAAGACATCATAGCAACATAAACATGACATAAAACATTTCACCTTGCATGGTTAGCATTATTAAAAATGTTTTTACTTTTACTTTATTTTCATAACCTGGCTTGTATGGCTTTAACAAAAAAGGTGGACACACAAGGCCCGAAATCCAATTTATTATGAAATGGAACTCCAACCAACAGAAATGAACCTCATAAGGGAGGTGTGGAAGTCAGTAAATCAGTGGTATAAGTAAGTGCATGTAGGCATGGGAAATCATGTAGTGCAATATGTTGTCCTGCGTTGAAAATAAAGCCCAATAACCAAGATAAGGGCCAGTGCCAGAAGGGAATGTGAGAGAGACTGCAGGTTTTCAACAGTGGGAACCGTGGGCCCAGGTGCTCCCAATCAACCCTGAAGACCGCCTCACTCCACCTACAGTATCAGGCACCTGCGAGACTAACCAACAAGCAGCCGGGGCCGTCACATGTTCTATATTGATAAAAATACCTCTGGTGTGAAAAGTTGTCCATTTCAAAGCCAATGTTAGGAGGTTGGAAATGTCCGTCTGTGTTCTTTGTTCCTAATTGTTCTATTGAATGCAGCATAAAGTACAAATTCACAGACGTGTCACTGTTGGGAAAACACAACTGCAACTTTAGGTGTGCTCATTAGCAACCATTGGCAATGCTATTGGCTAATTGTCAATGCTTTGTCCTTAACACGCCTGAATCAAACATTTGTAACTCAATTAGCTAAAGCTGTAAAATCTCTGTGAAAAGGGTCCATTCCATCAGTCCAAAAATGAGCTTCTTCTATATATAGGCTACTTACTATATGTGTGTGCGTATGAGAGCTCTAATAGCTCCAGTAGCAGAAGGAGAGAAAGCACAGAGACGGACAGTGTAACATACCGCTAGCTGCTCCCTCGCTCCTCGCTCTCAGCCCCAGCGGGCAACAAGTTTTGCCGTTAGGCCACGGTGGACACCCTCATTTGCTCTCTGTCCAAGTTCTCCATTAGATAATTGACTCCTGGAGCGACTACGAGACTACAAGAGATCTACTAGAAGTCAAAGTCGGAAGTTTAAATTAATCAAAAGTCTACATCTGCAGTCGACACAAGAGGCACGCGCCAGAGGTCTTCGGATTACATAGATAAGCTCACGGCAGACGAAACTAGACAGGGGATTAATGAACGCATGCCTTGCTTAAAACAGTGGAAAATGTAGGAAGAAACTTTTAACGAATTAAGTTGAACAAATTAGTGCAACTGCTATTGCTTGTGATATTTACAGATGCGTTGAGTTTTCAACCTCACTTTTGCTTCTAACGAGATGAGCTAATTCAAGCCAAAAGAAAACTGTGAAATGTAATGGCAGGTTGTAGGCTTAGAACTCAAACAGACAGTTTGACTGTTTACGGCTAACAAAGATGGATTTTATGTGGAAAATGTTTTTATTTTATTGTATTTATCATTTTCACAGCATTTGACCGGTACTTCCGTAGCCGTTCGCTGTCCAACAATCGAAGGAACGTGTGGTTCGCAGAGTTCTGGGAGGAGAATTTCAACTGTAAGCTAGGAATGCACGGCAAACGACCTGGCAGCCCCAAGAAATGTACAGGTAAGACGGTATCACTTCACGTGTGGCGTTCAGAAATGATATGACAATGGTTTAAACAGTCCCTAGTTTTATTGATCTTTTTGGATTAAGTGTGTGTAATGTAAGTTCACCATTATTAGGCTGTTCCACATACTGGAAATTTAAAATATTTGACTGCATTTGACTAAATATAAGTCTTGGGTGAGAAAGTGCCTTTTTCTTTTCAACAGTCAACTGTAACCTTGAAGGTTTTCTCTTAAGTCTCCAACAGCAACCTATATTCAGCTCTCTGTCTCCGCCATGGAGCTGACATGCAACTGAAAACAACTTCTAATTAACAGAAATATAACACAACAGCAGCAGCCCTAGTTTACAGTTCACAGTTCCTCTCATTCCCTCAAGCTCACACAAGCCTAGACCGCTTAAAGTTAGCAGTAGGACTACTCCATCTTTCTGTTCTCATCCTAATTATATTATGCCCCATAATGAAATATTTTGGGGGAAATATGCATGCTTATTCTCTGAGGCGACTTTGCAGTGAACCAGTCCTGAATACCCGCCTGGCATGTCAAACCCCAGGTTTAACTAGTACATACAGTATTGTGAATCCTGCTGTTTTATCTACATACCATTAAAGCACTGAGCCTAATAGTTGCTAGCCTCCATAGAGTATTATTGCTCTACAACAGCTAAATTATCTGTATGCTTGCAGCTGGGGAAGAAATTATGTAATTGTTTCCTGCAGTCTATGCTTGTACATATGGCTTCTCCAAGGTACACACACAGCTGTAAATGTCCAACAAGTGCACCCACACCCTGGAGCGAAGACGTGTGTGTTTGCGTGTGTGTGTGTGTGTGTGTGTGTGTGTGTACCTATATCCCGGGGTGATGACGTTATTAGTTCAAATAATTAGCTTTGAACGGACATTGACTCCTATTGACCGGCTGTTACTGCCAAAGGTGTCTTCGCGTTTGTTTCTTGCCTGTGTGTGTGTGTGGTGTGTACGTGACAGGCCATTTGTCGAGGCCCCTGTTGTGGTACGTCAGAGACCATTAACTCGGAGTGCCAGGGTTGGTGACCCCTCCGCATCGTCAAAACAGAAGCCAATCAGCGGCCTGCTGTTGAAGGTTACCACGGTGACACAGTGTCGGGGTGGGGTTTATTGTCTCTGATTGGCCTCAGGCTGAGAGAGAGAAGGGGGGAGATAATGAGAAATGAGTGCAAACGGCAAAATGGTGCCACAAATTAATGTTTAAGTGGAGAATTTGGAAGGGAGGGAGAATAGAAAACAACAAGAACAAACACTGCAAAGAAGGAAATATGTTTTGACAGTTATTTCCCTAGCTGGCTAACCTTGGAGTCCAAACTACAGTAGGTCTAGCCAAAACTCGAGTGAACCCCAGAGTTAAAGTTACACACCTTGAAAGTGTTATATAGTGTATGAATAAGCATGCATACATACCTGTGTTTACATGCACCCTCATGGTATGACTCGTCATTAAGATCTATATTAACACACTGAACCGGGGATGTGTTGTCTTTTAGAAATACTAGAGTGTTCTCTAGGCTGGGTGACCTCTAACAAGTCCCCCGTGTGCGTGTGTGTTTTATCGCACACACCTGTGAGTCTACCTATGTAGTATTATAATTTTGAAGTAATGAGGCTGCAATCGTCTAATAAAAAAGCATTTAGAAGAAATGTCTTCTTTTAGAGAGAAGATTAAATGATGTACTTTCACTTTTAGCACACTGTCAGCCAAGCAATGACTGATGCATGTGTCCCTTAATCGAGGTCAGTTATTACATGCTAGTCACTACATCCTACAGTATGTTTACATTCGCAAATATTAGTAGGGCTGAATGACTTTCGCTATTTAACAGATACTGTGATAGTGCACTTTAATGCTTTCTTTGTTGCTTGTTCATTGTGGTTCAACGGTTTACATATGTACTTGAGCACAAACGCTCTGTTAGGGTCTGCCAAAGTGAATAGCACCAAGCAACTGACGGCTCATTTAACTGCCAATTACTGAGCTAACCTGCTACTACTGTAATGCTCATTTGTTAGTTGATTAGTTTGCTAATGTTCCAAAAGCGATATTTCATACCACATTCAGGACACTGGTTGCTATAGCGAAATATATTAATTAAAGTTTTAATTGCCAAAGTACGATCATTCTCGCTTCCTTGAAAACTCAATAAGGGCATCAATATTTGATCAGTTGTGTACACTCACAGGAATCCCATAACCCCATATAACCCCTGTATCTATTTATATTTCTTTGTGGTACTGTTCAGTTTTCTCTCTTTTTCTAAGCAACTCCCTGGATGTGATTTAACAATATTTTCTGGAGTAGTATTTTATTTTATTTTTTATTTTAGTTATTATCTCAAGGCACTGATGGTAGAAATCTATGGTGTCTACAACACACACACACACACACACACACACACACACACACACACACACACACACACACACAAAATACAAGCTCTGTGTTAATTCAAGCAGTGCATTCACACCTGCTCCTGATGTTGCCCTGCTCATATTATAATAAGCGTGCCAACTTGCCCAAAGCGACATAGTATCAGACAGACACAGTATAAACACAGACACAGTGAGTTGGTCGGTACTTTATTCAATGATTATTTTGAGTCTATGAAATCCTTGCCAAAAGTGAAATTACACATGCCAACTGCTTGCATCTTAAAACCATACACAGACACACATGAGACTTGAATATATTTTATATTACAGTGATCTTACAGTATGTGTTAATAGCCAACTATGTAGATGCAGTGAAGCCAGTCAGATTGTGCATACTATTTGTTTGGCTTAAATATAGCTCAGTATTGAGAGTTTAATTCTAAGGTTTGGCTGATATGAGGTGCATAACTATGGTTCAAAACGTGGGTAGCTACTGTAGCCCTATTATGTGTTCTTGCATGGACTCCGACTATAAATATTTAGTGGCATATATAATGTACTGTACTGTAGAAATATAACATGGGGGTGTAGGCAAGATAGACATACTGTAGCTATAGGTGTGAACACCAATTTTCTCGTGTATAATTGAATGTATCTTAAGTTTCCTGCTATTATATGAGCCTGCTTTCGATAGATAAATATAGTATAAAATAAATGAATTTCGATTTCCTGCTCATACACCTCCATAGGTCTGTGCACACACATACTGTACACTGATCAGCCATAACATTATGACCACTGACAGGTGAATTAGATAACACTGATTATCCCGTTAGCATGGCACCTGTCAGTGGGTGGGATATATTAGGCCGCAAGTGAACATTTTGTCCTTAAAGTTGATGTTTTAGAAGTAGGAAAAATGGGCAAGCATGGGGATTTGAGCAACTTTGACAAGGGCCAAATGACGATGGCTAGACGACTGGGTCAAAACTGCAGCTTTTGTGGGGTGTCCCTGCTCTGCGGTGGTCAGTACCTATCAAAAGTGGTCCAAGGAAGGAAATGCTGTAAATGCGACAGGGTCATGGGCAGCCAAGGTTCATTGATGCATGTGGAAAGCGAATGCTGGCCCGTGTTGTCCAATCCGAACAGACGAAGAAGGCAAGCCAGCAGAGGCAGTGAAATGCTTTGGGCAATGACCCCACCACGCAACTTACTAACGTCTTGGTGCCAGATACCACAGCACACCTTCAGAGTGGAGTCCATGTCTCGACGGGTCAGGGCTGTTTTGGCGGCAAAAGGGGGACCTACACAATATTAGGCAGGTGGTCATAATGTTATGACTGATCGGTGTATATTCATACATATTCTCAAAATAGATAGTCAATTGGTTTGTATAAAAATAACTGTTTATTACCTGGATAACCAAAGTGTCTAGTACAAATGGTAATGGTAAATTCAATTTTCTTTTTACTTTAAATGTGACTTTGGTAGCTAGAAAATTCAACCGCTGGATCCAACAGCCACTTGATCTCCAGCTACTTGATAAAAAAGTAATTTAAACACTTTTGGCATCTGAACAGTAACTAAGTTTTATTTAATCCCCGAAAAAAGTTACACTATTCGATGCAAGGCTTTCATCTGACATTGGTGATGTGTGCCTATCTTTAGGAGTGTTTTCCATCGCTCTGCGTGAGGCGTTCCTGCGGTTTCAGGAAATTAATTAGAGCCCAAATTACTGCATACGGCAACACACCCCCGCACGAACGCACGCACACACACACACACACACACTACTCTGACACACACACACACACACACACACAGCATAAACAGACCATCTTTTAACGAGGCCGATGGGGACTGGGGGTTATTAGGCAAGCAGGCCGTGATAAAGTGTTCCCTCCCTTGTGAAAAGATCCGCCGCCATCTGCCACGGCTGCTAATTGAGACCCAGGCCTTATCCTCTGGCCTCCTCCCCTTTCTCCTCCTTCTGCTACCAGCAGTTTTCCCGGAGTCGACAGGTATATATGAGGGGTGGAGTTAGAAGTGGAGGGGTAAAGAAACGCCGACTCATTGCTCTGGGAAGCTTCGTTCAGCTTCAAAACAAACGTCGGCACGGATTCCAATGGCCATTGTGAGGAACAAATGGCCATTGGAATGCACATGTAGAATGTTGTTTTTAATCTTTGGTAACACCTTTTCAACGTTTCTTTCCTGTGTGTGTGTGTGTGTGTGTCAGAGTAGTGTGTGACAGGGCCACAGTGAACACGGGGTCACCCACTCTTGCTCAAGATGGATGAGTGTGTGTGTGTGTGTGTTCACAGTGACGGATGGGCCCTTCAATTCTCTGTGATGGGCTGCCTGACACAGTCAGCTGAGCGCTCCCACCTATGAAAAGGGAACCCATCACACACACACACACACACACACAGACAGGTAACACATTAACATGTACAGAAGTGCACGCAGTCAACCGTGTCAGAATCAACGTTATGGAAGAGGGCCCATGTGGTTCTGGTGTCGAGAGCTTTATCTATAGTTGTGATTATTATTCACCTGCATGCTGCTAAAGCCTGCTACGCATTCCAAATGATACACACTAGCCTTAAAAGTGATCCTAGCCACGGGGGATGGTCGCCTTGTTATTCTCAGTTATTAACAATTAACAATTAAACAATTTAAAAATGTTGGACCACCCCACAGTTTGTCTGTTGAATTACCCTTTGGGGTTGTAACCGGCGTTACAGTTTTTGTACATATGCCCATGCCCTTCGTCCAGTCTGTACATGTCTGTACACCCGCATGCCATTCTCTTTTTTGATTTTGCTGTTAAAACTAATGCTGAAACTGTAGAAACCATCGCGGAACTTCAGAGTGATGACGAAGCCAACTGACGTCACCGCAGCCCACTTGGAGGCGGAGGCCGGCACGCTTTGGCTCCAATTCCAGAGTAGGTCCATCTCGGGCATGGCCCGGTGCGTTCAAACTAGTAATGGAAACGTAAATCAGCACGGCATTGGTTCGGCTCGGCATGGCCAAATGCGGCCAAATATACAGAAGGTGAAAGCGAGAGCAAAGTGCTTTTTAGGGTCAACGCTTTGTGTTAAATGTTAAATTTGTGTTTTAGATTAACCAGATGCTGTTAGCGTGTGTATTATTAAATCAGCTTGAACCAAGTAAAGCCAGTGGATTATGTAGCTTTACAATATGAAAGGCAAATGTGGGATATCGGCTGTAACACATTTCAACAAACAGACTTGCCTCGTCTGGATAACACATTGACTCTGGGCTAAGCCCCTGGTATGTCTTCCTGGTTGTTGTTGGCATATTATGCAGATAATGAAGGGGATGTGCCCTAAAGGGGTATATACTGTAATTTGTGTCTGGAATCGTCCCAGTATTACGGAAACACTCACTCAGAGAGTGTCCTGTATGCCCGTCCCACACTTGAGGGCCATCTGTACACTTTTGTGTCGAGATGCGTATCAAACATAAACAGTGAGTTGGGTCAGAAATGGGGTATTAAGCGACGTCTCACCCATCAGCTTGCTTATTGATTGGAACACAACAGGCAATACACATTCAAATAAGAACCAATCAAAATACAATATCTGTCGCACTTGCGACTCAAGACATAGGATACACGATTGGCTTAACAGGTTTCCCGATCGGCCGTTATAAAGCAGACGATTGGCTCTTTGGGGAAGCGGCAGGATATGTGCATCCAACCGCCATCTTTGGCGTTATGGACTTCTCCCATAGAGTTCTATTCAGGATTCTTTAAGTGATTCTTTAAGGATTCTTTCTATATCACGTCTCTGATACTTCCCAGTACCACACAATCAGTATAAGTCACTAGACTAGGACTTATGGTGCGTTTCCACTGCATAGTACCGGCTCGACTTGACTCATGTGATGACTCTCTCTGACCAATAGTAGTAGTAGTCTGCAGTGTTTTCACGTCACCTTTTAGTATCGCGTCAGCTCACTTGGAACCTCGACGGAGGTAATACTAAAATAAGTGCCAGGTAAAGGTACTACTCCTACCTTTGCCCAATGGAAAACCAAAACAGTTTAGTCGAGTCGAGCCAGTATTATGTAGTAAAAAAGCGCTATTACTAGCCACAGTAAACACGACCTGCATTTTGACCATTCCCCCTTAGCTAGTGCTCTGTGCAGGTCCCTGGATGGGTCAAAGTGTTACAGTTTTGTGCATACAGATGCCGGGTTAGCTTTCGTGAACCCAATTTTTCACATTTTCTAACCTTAAATTTTCAACATTGGAGCTTTGTGTTATTTGCTCAGTTGCGTGTGTGTGTGTGTGTGTGTGTGTCTCTCTCTCTCCCAGGAATCTGTCCCTGTTAGATTGGTGTCACTCGATCAGGTGGGGGCCTTGGTGGATTTATTACACACACACACACACACACACACACACACACACACACACACACACACACACGCGCATACCAGCACACACCGGTGCATGCTGGGAGACCTGAGGCAGGTGAAAGAGAACAAGTGTTTCCGTGCTAATGTGATTTCACACCCTGTCCCCTCCCCAACAATAGCCACGCTCAGCTGCTCTCCTACCACCTCTACCTTGTTTGCTTGCCCTCTGTCTTTCATTTACTATTGTTTTTGTTGTACTATTGTTTTTCTCTCTCTCTCTCTCTCACTCTTTTCCATCTCTGCTTTTACAATATCCTTTATCTTCTTCTTCTCGTTTCCATCAGCCAGCCCTCCTAGCTCTTTATTTGGCACGTTTATATGGCCATGCGCACAACTTTATCTATGTAATAGTTGTAATGTAAAAAGATGAGGGGCGAGAGAGAGAGAGAGAGAGAGAGAGGGCCACCAAGCTGACAAAATGTGAATAATCACTGCTGAATTATTTACGTTGGTGGTCTGTACTACCAGCAATAATATATAGGCGGAATATAGCAGAGCTGTAATATACATTAGCTCCATATGATATTATTCATGACCAGCCCACTAAATACACCCTGCTGCTAAAAAAATCCAATAGACTTTTCTCCCTGCTATCTGACACTCCGGCGAACAGCAGATGATGGAGGCAGAGGATAGTGGAGGCACAATGTAATGAGAGGACAAAAAGAGAGTTGATAGGGACGCCTGTTGAGAGATCCAATTTCACATACACTTACACTACAGGTACTATGGGGGGGGGTAAGAGAGGAGTGTCAGCAACCAGGTGTGGGAGTTTAAATCCAAAGCAACAATGTTTGTTGCCATGATGGTTTCAACCACTCAGGGCGATTCCGTAAAATCAGGAAAAATCCACTATGCACAGATATGTAAATTTTTTGACTAATGGAATCTCTAAATTAAGACAATATCAGTAGGGCTGCACCTACTGATTATATAATATAATCTGTAGATGATTTATTTATTGAATCTATGTGACTTCTAGAGACTAGACTATAAAATGGCAGTAAAATAAGTTAATAAGGCACAAACTCTGAAACAGATTTTTTTGATCGTATTGGCTTGACTTGTTGAGAAATAAAGTGAGTTAAGATTTTGTTACTTTTTTATGAATGATGAAACTAATAGTGGGAAAGTAAGAAAGTTACGAGTGGACTTGAGCAGGGCATGATAATAGCTCCTATGATAAATATGGAGGGAAAGAGAGAGAGAGAGAGAAGGGATGAAGAAAGGGAGAACAGAATGGAAAGAGATATGTAAAGAGCTGGAAGTAGTGGATGCATATTTTTGAACCGCACTATACAGAGAGAGTTGAGGTGGCAGTAAAATAAATTAATCCAACATGTGATATTTGTGCAGTCTATATTGACATAACTCTCAGCTCCAGGACTTTCTTGATAAGTCGTGTAGACTGGAATCTCATTTTCCATTCTCTTATATTGATTATTAATCTCTGCATTTGTCGGTTAACGTAGCTTGCTCCAAAAGAGTCATGTTAGTCACAAAAGCTATGGATGTGGGTGGGGGTGTTATTATATTTGTAATGCATTTGATGTTGTTTTTCTTGTTTTTAGGTATAAAAGCTGAATGTTTACATTTAAACCTATGATTGATGCCTTTCCTCGTGCAGAATGAAACTGAAATGAATGTGTATATACGTGTGTGTGTGTGTGTGTGTGTGTGTGTGTGTGTGTGTGTATGTATGTATATATATATAAATATAAATGCGCAATTTGTGAGTGTTGCATTAAATGTTTATTAAGTGTTTTTGTGCTTGGGCATGTGTGGTGTGGTTTGCTATGCTGTCATTTGCATGACATATTTCAGGCATCTTTGATAAATGAGAGCAAAGCTAATTAACCCACCTTGATGCAAATCTATTCATCACCACCTGAATTGGCTTTATTGCGGGGATTATAAATACATTTTCTCACTTAATTTATCTCATGCTCCAACAAGAAAAGGATTCATTTGTCCTTTGATGAAAAGAGAAAAAGAAATAAAAGGGAAGTCTTTTGTTTGTTCGTTTGTGGGGTGGAGAGATTGAATTTATGATCCTAATTGATGTTTAATTGAGGAGCTTGTTTGAATCATTATTTCATCTGTGATCCATCACAGCTATCAATCACTGCTCGTGTAAATGCTGGCACATTGCTCCCTGATGGAATCCATCAAAAGCATGTTGCCAGAAAGCATGCTAGCTAGCCTCAGCTCACTGCAGTTTTGTACCGGGTATTAGCATCAGACACAGCATGTGAGATTAGCCCCACCCCAATGCACACAGGATTTCTATTGTTCGCAGTAGCATCAATTGCACAGTTTACAGTTCACAAGACAGAAAAACCTTTAGCTTTGAAAGGTTTTTATGTCCCGCATCTGACTCGAACTCAGATCCCCGGTGTAGGAGGCGTCGCTCTAGCGGGGGATGCTAAAACCCAACAGGCTCTAGCATCTGTCGCTAGCACATCTCTTAAGGTGTACCGCTGGCCACCGTTACATGTACATAGAGCTTATAAAAGGTAACTGTCTCAGTCTCTCAACTCCATTTAGTGTAGGTGTGTAAGTTTGTAAAACAACCTTTACCTTAACCTTAACCATCAGTTTACCGTAATACTACAGTATGCATTAAATTTTTTTTCTTGTCCAGTAAAATAATAGATGAAAAGTAGTACAGCAGGCAAAATAGTTTGACAACCAATAATACAGGACAATGTTCAAATGTAACCAATGTGACAACTAGCAATTTACTGGTTTTACTAAAGGAGTAAATAAATACTTTCATAACTTTGAGCAAGGCATGTTGATCCCAATTACCCCAGTAGAGATTAATAGCCCAGAAAAGAAGTTACTATTACATCTTTTGTCTGAGAATTGTATGGAGTAGTTGTATGGAGCTAAAGCACGGCAGGTCTGAGAACTGCAACAATGCCACCTCACTTTAATAAAAAATAATAAACTGTAAAATCCAATTCATTTTGTAGACACAGCTGGTCTCCACCCTATCTAACACTTCAAAAGATGCATAAAGAGGAAATAGCATAATTTATTCATGACAAGGTTAATGTAAGCTTTTACATGCAGGTTGTCAGAGAAAGGAAATTGGAAATTTCTTTCTTTTTTCTCTCGTAATTCACCTGGACATAATTCTTTCCAGTTTGGACTGCTCAGGTTTTTCCTTAACACACTTAAAACTAAAGGTTCTACTACTGCAACACCAAGCTGAGAATCACCCATACATACCATTTGATTCTAGGGACTCTGGACAACTGTTTTTAATCCAAAAGTAGTGTTTAGGTTGGTAATGAGTTTTCTTTACTTCCTTAACCATCCAAAACAATGACTCATTTGGACCATTGAGTTTCCACAATTATAGTTTTGGAGAAACACCACGCTTGCACACCATCTACCCTACCCCTACTATCTGCCCTAAAGCTTAAAGTGATAAGTATCTTCACACGACGGAGTTTGTGATGATTCCCAATCATCTGGCCGTGCTTTTCAGTGATCTGGATATACTCCATTGACATCCATTGTTCCAAGATGATCGACATCTCTAGTGATAAGTGTATTAGTGATCGAGTATATACTCTTAAGAAACCTTGCTGAATAGCTGCACATTGTATTGTTTGTGGACATTTATTAAGGTCAAGAAAACAGACCCTTTTCCGTTCGCTAAAAAGCACGACTGAAGGATTCTTTTAATCCCCCAGTGTCTGGGTTTATAGTTAAGGAAGCTACAGAGTCGAGGGTTTCACAAAGAGTTTAACATCTTTAACTCTTTCTTCTGTCTTTTTTGGTCTGTACTGGTCTGCACAGATCTAAAATGAGTCGTGCAGATATTCACAAATCACAGCGGACCTCCTCAAGTGCTAATTAGCCAAAGGAATGGCGAAAACACTTGGAGGCAAACATAACTCATATTGTGTCTCCGTCAGGCTTTGCTTCGCAGATTTCTCTCAAGACATGAAAGACACTTTTGCCTCCGATATTCTCTTATTATACCCAAGTCATGTTTTTCATATTTCTTGAAGTAAATCCTCCCAACTAACGGCGCCGCCTGTAGTCTCCACTGTCATAGAAAAGCTGAAAATGGGAGAATTTAATTTAGCAGATGTGAGCTGGCGAACTGGAATGGTGTGCAGTGTATGTGTGCAGGCAACATGTAAGCGGTGCACATTAGGACAAACCGACCCATCTGTTTCTAGCGCGTCTCTCTCTCTGTGTCTCATTCTGCTTGTTCTGTTTCTACATTTCTGTAGTCTTTCCGTCATCCCCCCCCCCCGCCCGCACAGAGACCGCATGCCGAAACGCTGTACAATCACACAGCTGTATCTGCTTTGCATAATCAAGAGTCTGCGGAGAACGCCTTCCTCTGCGGCTCTCAAATTCTCTCTGTGGCTCACGCACACAGATACAAACGCAGCAGCGTATATGTTATCTAATGGCTGTCACTTTCAGTAAGAGACGTGAAAGCACGCATAAATAAACACGTGATGATACGCGCCAATGCACAAATGCATTCGTGTGGACACAATTGCGCAGAAAGGGAACGGAACAGAAAAACTTGAGTGTCTCGTAGAGACACACTTGTTTGAGTACACACACACACACACACACACACGGAACCATCAGAGGTTGCACCTCGTGATGCAACAGTATGAAAAAGTCAGACTAATCTCTGCACTCAGAGGCAGCAATAACAGTCACTTAACGGTCTCAAGGTGGAATTGCGTTTTCTTGCAATATGCCGATTAATGATGCATTGTGTCCCTACACGTCTGAAAGAACCGGCTAGAGATGCTTCCATTATCCTATGACATTCTGGTCTTTAGGCAAACTGCATCTCTGTTTCTTCCTGAACATACAGTACATACATATGCAATGAGAGTGTATAGCTACCTAGTGGTACTGTAAATGTATTCAATGTATTCAGTAACAGGTAAAGCACGGGAAACAGACAAGATTGTTGAATAAAATTTTCATTGTGAGCTGAGTTTGTTATACGGTGTGCTGTACGTATAGTCAAGGACCCTGGACGTTTCTGCTTACCCGGATCAGATCACCCATAATGATGATTAACTTGATTAACTATAAAAAACCAAAGCTTTTATTAGCTTTCATCGATCAGCTTCACTAAAAAAACACTTCAGTAACTACATTTAGTTTGATTTAGTTTCAAAACAAAAGATGCCACTAGATTGCAAAAAAGTAAAAATGTTCTCTGTAGGGAATACTAAGATTAGATATTTATATTTGGAAACATGCACATTATAACAAAGCTTTATTCACCATCTGGAATTATTAACGGCAAAATTATCAATATTAATTGTCAAATTTCAGTTCAGTTCAAACTTCAAAAGTAACTTCTGATATTCAGAAGTTTATTTCAGACGGAAATAATTATTTGTTGGATCAGAACACCTTGCTTTACAGCTTATTGCAAGCATGGAAACACTGGATTAAATGTTAGTTATAATTTTGACGATACTTTTTTTCATTTGTTTATGCGGCATGCACTCCGAGTTTCAAACCAAAACGACATGTATTTGTAACACTGGCTTGAGCCACAAGGGAAATTATGGACAGAATCAACCTAGCCATCAACCTTTCATGGCTAACCAGAAGATTAATATGAAGTTAACTAGATGATGCAATGACAGAAGATCAACAATAGCCTCAAGTCAATCTTAAATGTTAGCAAGTTTGTATAGAATTTTACAGCACGGTGACCTTGTCTGTCTGCGTGTACGTCTGTTCATGCCGGATATTGGATATTACCCATCTGTAATCGATGATGTCTAATAACCTCTCCACCACCACCTGTGGTTTTAATACTTTAATTTTTTTTCCGAATGCCTGGAAGGTCGAGTGAGCACGCCCCCTCTTTCTAGATAATGGCCTCGATTCAGATTTACACGTTTTATGTACGCCCACATCTCCGCTGTGCTCGATACAATGGCAGTCTTGGCTTACAGAGCGATTCTTCCCAACCAGCTGGGGGATTTTTACTACTGCTGACCCTCTGATCACGTGTGTGTATGTGTGTCGAAAATTGTAGAAAATTGTAGCTTCTGTCTTTGTGCGCGTTCAGACAACGCAGTATCGATTTAACTGAAGAACTGAGTTTGATGATGATATACTACTTGCTCTCCGTACTGTTGCTTGGCCAGAAAGTACAAATTTGCTACTACTGGCTGTCTGGATCACACACACACACGCACGCACGCTAAAAAGCTAGCGTAAAGCCAAGAAGGCCTGTCTTGAAACACACATCAACTCACCAACTCCTGCCAACACACACACGCACTCTCACACTCACGTAGGCACATATGCAGAGGGCCTGGCAGGTCTCAATATATGTGAATTGGATTTTAGTCTCAGCACACCATTCATTCCTCATGGGCGCTGGTATTGATTGAAAGAGCCTCTGGTCGTGTAAATTCTGGCTGGTCCAGGAGGGCGGAGTTCAGTTTGTGCTGCCTGAAGGTTGCTGTTGAGAGGAGAGGGGATCAACGTAAAAATAAGTATAGATATATAGTATAGATAAACAGAATGAGGGGGCTGCAAAGAGTGCGTAATTGAAAGATGGGGATTGTGGGTTAGTGTGAGAGTGCAAGAGAGAGGGAGAGATAACGACGGCAGCAAGATGTGAAAACATCAGAATCGGCCTCATAATCACTTACTGATTTCTACGTTTATCCACCAAACTATCTTTCAACTTGTTCGTTTTCATTAGCTAATTATTCTAATGAGCGGCTACATACGCTCTCTTATTAAAGTGGAGTTAGTCTGTGTGTGAATAGATTAACTAATGGACTTTCAAAGTTTGTGTGTGTGTGTGTGTGTGTGTGTGTAAAAGTGTGCATGTGTGTTGAGGCTAAGACGTGAGCGTTAGATAATTTTCGCTCTTCTCAGTGTACTCTGTAAATGTTACTGTCTGCGATCTCTTAGTTCCTAATACGTGGGTGGCTTGTGTTCCCAGTGCAGCGATAGGCTTCAAGTATAAATTTCACTTTGATTTAAAAGTCTTAACTAGGTTTTAAAAGTTGCAAAACAGAAATTTGTATAATTGCAGCTCACTTTGCTCAGTAAGTGAACAAAGCAGTGGTAAAATGTGATTAAAATGGGAAAGAAACGCTACCAGGCTATTAAAAAGGACCATATCTAATCTAGTGTCGTGATCGCTGAGACATGTGACATGGGTCAGAATGAGTAGAACACATCTTTCTCCTGATCTGAGGTCTTTCTTGGCTTTTATCGAGGAAATGCCATTATGAGTTGTTTAGCTGCGAGGGGAAAGGTTGTCTCTTAACATTGGAGAGGAGACTATTCACTTAGCAAGTCTAGAACTCTGCTTCCACCACTCTAGTTTCTAGATATTTTAACAAACAAAGAGTCTAACCTCTCTCTCTCTCTCTCTCTCTCTCTCTCTGTCAGGTCTAGAGAAGGTGGGTCGTGACTCCAGCTATGAGCAGGAAGGGAAGGTGCAGTTTGTGATGGACGCTGTGTACGCCATGGCCCACGCCCTGCACCGCATGCACCGCGACCTCTGCTACGGCTACCTGGGCCTGTGCCCGCGCATGGCCAACAACATCGACGGCAAAGAGCTGCTGAGCCACATCCGAGCCGTCAGCTTTAACGGTGAGTCAGACGATATCGTGTAAAAAGGTAGACTCCTCATTTGTGTTTGTAGCGCCCCCCCCCAGAGTTCCCAAATTTCCCTCCGCAGCTCTGTTTTTGTTTTGAAACACAACTCTCCACAGCCACACCTCCACAGCTGGTTTCGACCATAAGGGTACTTTCAGACAACAATGCTCAATGAAAAAAGGACGTTTTCTATTCTGCTCTGGTTTGTTTTCAAACCAGGGCTGTGTTCGGTAGGACTTTTACATTGTGGTTACGTTTATTGAACTGAAGCGTTTTGTTTAAATAGGGAGGAGTCAAATTGGGAATCGGGAAACGCACTCGGTTACTATACGTTGACATGCACGCTCGTCTTTCACAATTATTTGGAATACTGACATTTTTAATTTTGGAATGTTGACATCGATTTTTCAATGTTGACATTGATTTAGAATTTTGAACAGTGTAATATGAGTGCATGTTAACTAGTGATAACAAAGCAATTGTTTCTGTGCCTCGCCAATCAAATGCACGGAATGGAGGAAATGCGAGGAAATGCGAATTCAAACGGTTATGTTATGTTTTCAGAACCTACTCGTGTAGGAAAATAATCATAACCCCTCCCTCCACATACAGACACACCATTCATCTCAGAATAATGAATTGACTACATTGTCCATTCATTCCCTCTCCTCATCTCATGTTGTTCCCCATTTTCTGTCTTCTCTCCAGTGTCTTCTAGGTCCAACCCCAGTTCACAGGCATCAGGGCTCCCAGACAGTGCGTAGGGTTGGAAACATATACCTCTAGTTACTATTTCACACAAGGGTGGATAAAATCACAAGATTTCATGTTTACATGTTTGGAAATGAGATGCATTGACAAGCATTTACGGTTTTACAGAGGTGGTGACTCAAGTCAATTGACTTGTCCACAAACTTGACATTTGACTTCAGTGTATTTTAATGACTTTTTTGTGTTGGTTAAATTTATTGACGTTGAAACTACTGTAGTATTTTTCCAATCCTATTTAACACAATATTCCAAATTAAAAGTTTGTTTTATTTTCAGATATTAAATTGCCACTGGACCCTTATTTGTTCTAATTCGAACCTGACACTAATAACTTGACTCTTAGGCATGACTTAGTATTGTACATTTAGACTCAGGACTCGAGTCTCAAGTCTGACATGGGACTCACTCACACCTCTGTGATATTGTAAGCCCTTACTGTACATAAAAGCATAAAACAAGCCATACCACTCCAAGTTTAGGTGAGAAATCCAACCTCAGAGATATTATTAACTAAACTTTTTTTATGACTTTTATTTAATTATAACTAGTTAGTGCTTAAGTTTCTCAGAGATTTGCAGAAATCATGTCGTATTTATCCACCCTCAATGGCTAATTTTGCGCTTAATTTACAATGCTAAAATATGCTTCTAATTTGTATTAATCCCAATAATAAAAGGATTAATACTGTTTATAAAGTGACAGATATGGATTGTGCATACAGTACATAAGCTCAGTTAAGCCTCTTACTTTTATTACATGATATCTAAAATGTATTTTGCTTTTTGCACGTCACTTTTCCTTTTTGGTCCAGAACTTCCTCTTTTCATTTCACTACAAGTGTGCCTATTGGCATTTGCTGCCTAGGAATAGGAATATGGCTCAGCCATGTCTTCTGATGGCAGGCCCCGCTTGGGAAATCTGCCAGTCCATCTATACAGTACAATGGCCCTTTGTGGGGCCCTTGGCATCTCGGCCCCTCGAGGACCAAGGGCCCTGGGGCACCTGCCCAGTGTGCCCGGTCAGTAATCTGGAACTGGTGACAGGTCTGAATTTGGATAAACCGCTTCCCCTTTCACATTTTGAGCCCTATTTTACACCCAGCAGGACGCAAGTGTCTTAGCTAGTTTTAGACCGACACATTGTTTAACTAGCAAATGCACTTGTGCCGATCTGAGTGCCTGTTGAGGTGTGGTCAGGTGCATTGTTGGCGCATTGCTATCTTGAGGCAGCGGGAAGCGATAGCACGAATTATTGTGAGGGCGCATTATCACACAACGCGCGTACACTCTGCTTGTTACACACACAGGGACACGCAGCAGCTCACAACAGCCAATGCGCTTTAGACCGTGCGTTAAAATAGGGCCCTTTGTGTTAGTTTGCGTGTGTTTATGATTATATTTTAACCTAATGATTGGCTCTGTTACATCTCCTTGTCATCACTGCAAGTGTCAAAAATAAATTCAGCTAGACAGCGGATTGCTGTTGTTCCCTGTGTGTCATCAATTTATAACCTGAGGGCGACAATACCCTGCTAACCATCTGTCTTTATGTAGTCTCACTATTAAGGTTAAGCTGTTACATTGATCATAGAACAAGCCATTATTTCTGGCAACACTTATTTCTAAGCACAGATGTGGTACGATGTGGTTTGTTTAGGGTTTTTGGTATTTTGTGGTTTGCACAAAACATTTTTTGTATAATTTGTAATTATTCAGCTGTTCTTCAGCTGAATAATTATAATAGCATAATAATAATAATATAAAACAATATATTTCGGTGTTGCTCCTCTAAGGTAACCTACCGCCCCCTAAAGGATATGGTTAAAATTAAATAGAAAGCTTATTAGAATAAATAAACAAGAAATGCGTTATTTGCGATGCTGATGATAACATTGATGGTCAAACTAGCTAGGACTAACGATATAGATTTTTAAAAATGGGTGTTGGCTAAAATACAATTTGGTCATTTAGCGGTTATTCACGTTTATGTATGTTAGACATCTCACTCAAGTTTTACCAGCTGGGTGTTTCAGGACTCGAACCCAGGACCCGGCCAGGTGATGTCTGTTTGTTGTGGTTGTGCTTTTCTTGTTCTCTCTAGCGTCAGACCTCCTAGACACGATACTTATACTTAAAATACACACACACCAATACAACTGTGTGTGTATTGGTGTGTGTGTGTTGGCTTGTTTTCCAATTAGTTTCATTATTGATCTGTTTAGGCTCGACATGACACTGACAAATTTCAAAGTGAAAATAGTCCATGAAATGCTCCAGCTTTATGTTTGTGTCTGTGTGTTAAAGAAGTGAATAAAATTCAAAGTTGTTGGAGCATGAATTCCCTTTCCTTCTCTTGTAAATAGATCCATACCAATTCACCTTAACGTATAAGACCCAATGAGATAACGAGAAAGAGTGCATGCTTATGTTGTCAGGGTTCACTTTGCCTCTCAGGAGGAGAGCAATGTATAGAAACATGGAATAAAGTTCTTCTGTGGAATAAATTCCTGTCTCAATCCACCTTCCTTTAGAGGGCAGAGTTAAGTGTATAAGACCAATCTCCTTTTCTATGTTGATCTAACACAGTATAACAGAATTCCTTTTTGGAAACCGTCCTCCAGGATGAATTCTCTCCCGTTTGTTTCCCAGAGTTTAGTGGCAGTGGGGTGTAATGATGGGACACAACATGCTGGGTGCCTGCATGGTGTGAGCTACAGTACACAACATGATGTGTGCTTGCCAGTTGAATTTGCCAAACCTTTGCCTCATTTACTAAATGTTGTAAGTAAGCTGCAGTGAGTTATTTAAAAATCACAAAATACAGTTGAAATTTGCCACAGGTATGTACATGATAAAATCCTAAATGCTCATAGTTTCACTTCATACACATAAACACACACCACAAGTGAAGTTAGAAAAACCAGTACATCTAGGCATGAGAGCCAATAGGACATGATTCTTTATGTGCTGATCTTAATGCCTATTGTGCCTTAAAGCAGATACAGTCATCTTTGTTCCTCAGTTGACATTCTTTGTTGACATTGGTGTGGTCTTTTTACAATGGCAGTTCACAATCGTCATGGATCGGTTCTGTATTTATGTTGGTGGCCAGGGGAGAAAACATTGCCCATTTCAATTGATTTCTATATTACAACTACCATTAGGTCATTTAGCAGACGCTTTCATCCAAAGCGACACCCACGACCTATATATATTCTATATTATAGACAAAGTTATCTAACTAAGCACAGCTGGTTAGCCATTTAATCCCAAAGCCCAGGTGCTTCTTTGACCTAGACACACAAACATACACATACACATGTGTGTGTGTGTTTGTGTGTATAAGTCAACCATGTGTGTATACGCATGGCATGTGCAGGCCATACCTGGGTGTGTGTATTAGTGTGAAAGGGCATTGATATTTTAGCCCGTTGTCTATTAATCGCTCATTTTTGTAGTTTTATAGAAATTTCTTTTTCAATTCAGAAAGCCATTATACACACACACACACACACACACACACACACACACACACACACACACACACACACACACACACACACACACACACCCAGAGCCCATGTGCAATGCTCACCCACGCAGGTTGACTTTTACATTCCCTATTCACAATCTGCTTCTTTGTTGGTTGAAAGTACATCCTGGAGTGTCTTTTCAGATGAAGACCTTGGTAAATGCTCTCCCACGCTCCCTTGCAAATGATTGACAGCTTTCTTTCATTCCTTTATTTGTTCATTCATTTGTTTGTCTTTCCGTCAAAGTCCTTTTATAGGAAAGTCTAGCTACTCGGCAGCCATCTTGGTAACGCCCGCAGGCAGTTACCTTGGGCAGTTTATACTGCTACTACGCATGCACAAGGTCAGTGCAACCACACTATAGGTTTCCCGAAAAACCGTTATACAGCAGACGATTGGCTCTTTGGGGGGGATTTGTGCGTACAACCTCCATCTTCTATTAAGGATTTTTGAAGTGGTCTGTCTCTTTTATATCATGTCTTCTTCATGTTCAAATCCTCCTTACTTGTATGGGCTAAATAGCAAAATGCACATTATGTTCCTTGAAATTTACAAGGTTGTAATATAGATTCCTATTTTTTTCACATATTGTCTTCATTCAATAGAGTCATGATACCATGAGTAACATTTCTGCTAAATAATTTCCTTTATTTGACTCTACTGTAGGACACCTGATACAAATTTACAATTGATAACCAAATGTATGTCTAATAGCTATTGTTCTGCTTAATTGGACACAAACTTGACTTTGTCAATAAGAGTATTAGCTAACTGCCTAAATTGTCAATATGAAATAAACAATGTTGCTGGTACTGAGCTTTGAAAATCAACGTAACAGTAAAAAAGTGCTGCGAGAGTTTTTTTTAAATTTTATTTATTTATTTATTTATTTATTTCATCATAATGGGAGTGCCATTATTCTCCCCCATTGAACGCAAACAAAGGGCCACCTAAATTAACAGAAAATGAGTTTGGCATAGACGAAAGTAACTTATGTTGAGTCAACAGATGGGTCATTGTGGATTTGGAAAGGGTTGACTAGCAGAATGCAACCAGCCACTTCAATTATAACTGAAAACCAATTAAAAGTGAAAGCAGGGTAAGATGTAGTGTTGCGTGTGTGTATGTGTGTTTGCGTGCGCGCGCGTCTGCAGTTTTCCCAGAAAACTTTGACTAGGATCTTATCGCCTCTAGCTTATTTCTCCTGCCGGGAGAGAAGATGGCTGGCGCTGCGGGAACCGGCCGGCGCTAATTAGCTGGGCTTGATTCGAGGCTGATGACCTTTATCTTGTCGAGAGGACCTTGGAGAGAGAGAAGGGTGGGGGGTGTATTAAAGGTCTAACTGGGAGATGATGTGTTATTGCTAGATGTGACCTCGAGTAAAATGAAGGACTGACTCAGAAAGAGAGAGAGAGTGAAGAAATGCTGGACGAGTGGCTTTCAAACCATTTGAGCCATGAACCCTTAAAAAACGTGGTTCTTTGTTTCGCGACCATCTTCGTTTGAGGGCATAATTTAATAGCATAAAACTATGGCCCAAAACACCATTAATACATACAAGATGGTGTAGGAAAATGTCATCATCATATTAAAATATATGAAATATATATATATGAAGTCCCCAGCGACCCCTGCCCCCACCACAGCCCCCGCAGATGCATATCATGACCAATCAATCACCCTAATGTTGACAACCACTGTTATAGATTAGGGATTATTTGGAATGGTTTAGAAAGTCTAATATTATATTTTATTATATATATACTATATTACAATATATTGTTTTTGTAATCATCATCTTGAATATGTAAGTGACTATTCTGTTATTTTTAAACTGTCAATAAAAAACAAACATGGCCTTCTGATTTAGAACAATAAAAGTCTGTCAGAGAAAAGTGGAGGATTTAGTCTTGAGAGAGGGAAAGAGAATTACATGAAATAATAAAAAAAAGTTTACCTGGCTGTTAAGAGCCTTGAATAGAAGAATGGAGGAGACTGACAAACTACAGTATGTTTTAGTTTCAAACAAAAGAAGTATGGCATTTACCTATCACAAAGAGAGTGGAAGAGAGAGTGTTGTGACTATGAATTGATTTATACATTTGGCTAATCAGTGAGCACACAACATTCCTCTTATAGTACCTCTTATATATTATTATTTTATATATATATTTGTGATTTTACATAACTGTCCTAAAACATGTATAATATTATGTTAATACTGCACAATCAATTCAGCGCAACGTAAATATAATATATAAATGCGGAGGAAATCCGCGGGCAGAAAGCTCAGAAAACGCAAACAAAAACGTACAGTATGTATTCCCTTTCTCCCAGGGACTTGAAGGTGCAGACCTTTGAATCCCGCCCCCTATTTTGATATTCGTCAATTTGGTTGGTCAGGATTTTCTGTCACTTCGCCACTGCAGAACCCTTCGAATTTTCAGGAGAAGCGGCTTGTAGGAGCGTATGTCGTGAGAAATTAGCAGTTTTGATTGGCTATGTATTGTGTGATGTTTATTTGTGAAATTATAATAAATATGTTTTTGTATAAAAGGGGACAAAAGTGTGTCATAACTAATAACTTATTCTTGTCTCGTTTTGTGGGTTGAAGGGCGTGACGGCACAATGCTGGTATACTATATAGAACCACACCGTACAACCAAAACTCAGCTCATAATGCTTATTTAATGCAACAATCTTAGTCTGTTATGGCTTTAAGAAAAACATCCTTTAAAGTGTGACAGAGCCATCAAAGAAATAAGAAACTTGTGTAAAACTGTGACAGGGGTACCGTGACCGCAGAAACAATCAGAGAGGGGAAAGAGTGAATGCTAAGCTCTATATTACAATATGAACATTGGAATGCCAAATATTAGGGTTGAGATGGAGCTTTACCTGCATTAGCACATACTGTCAAATTATAGTTTCTTTTAGAAACTGACAGGTTTGGACCAACTAGGGGCAAGCTCAGCTATGCTATATGCAACTGGGGCACAACAACCTTGGAAAGGAAGGGATCAATAAAAAAAGGGGGGGGTTCAATCTCAGCCTAGCTGCAACCACCGCTACTCGGTGTTGAAGCCAATGACGCTTGAGATGCAATACTGCTAAAATGGCTGGCTCCAAAGTCTGTATTCTTTCCCCATGTGATGTTAAGGTCTGATAATTCCACTTGTTCTAATGAGTGTGATGGGGTCGGTATTGCTCCATTAACATTGCATTACGGCTCAAAGAAGGGCGAGTCGCAATCGCCGGAGGTCACATGACCCACTCAACCAATTCTGAGAGGGTTAACAGCAAATTTGTCTCCAATACTAACCCAATAGAGGCACTTCTAAAGCCAAACTACTGGATTTAAAACATCTATTTAGAAACCGGGGGGGGGGGGGGGTGGA
>JAODLI010074553.1:0-13070 GCA_027575585.1 Percopsis omiscomaycus | reverse complement strand
TCGTTCTGCCACCAAACTCCTGAAACCACAACACAGCAGAAACCCTTCACCCTGGGCAACGCATAAACACACCCAGTGGATCGTTTCACAGGACCGGGTAGATGGCAGGCCTTGTTTGCGGGGTTCAGCTCAAGGCTGACATCCCCCTGGCAGTGCTAAATCACCACTGTTCTTGAGTCCTCAGATTCAGGCCAAAGTGTGTGTGTGTGTGTGTGAATAAATCAATGTGTAAATCAATGTGCCTTTCTGTGCATATTTATGCACGCATACATGCATGTGCATGAAGCTGTGTGTGTGTGTGCACTTTTGTGTGCGTGTTTGTTCATGTACAAAGACTAAATCAATAGTCAGCTGATGTCTGGTGACATCACCAAGCTGTTTTTACAGCTCTCTCCTTCTTTCTCTCTCTCACACACACACACTGACACACACATCCTTGTTAGGAGTAAATGAATGGAGCAAGGGCATGTTTGTCTGGCTAAACAGAGACAAACAGGCCTCCATAATTCATCAGTCAGCCCATGGCAGGACATTCAGTGCTCTCGTTCTGCCACCAAACTCCTGAAACCACAACACAGCAGAAACCCTTCACCCTGGGCAACGCATAAACACACCCAGTTGATCGTTTCACAGGACCTTCTTCTTCCTAGTGTAGTCTTCACACTGCCTCGGTAGTGCTGTGTCCCGGCTCTATGCTAGATAACGTAGGCTTTCTTCTCTTAGTAAAGTCCTTTGGAATACACCATATATTATGTTGGAGACTGCTTCTCTAATACACAAACTTTATCAAGCCTCACATGAAGTAGTTCATAGTGTATGTACCCCACACCAAGTATTATTTCTATACTGTATATTTATTAATTCTTTATAACACTTCTCCTAGAGGCTTTATTTAGGGTTTTATGTATGGTATAATGGGTAAAGTCTAGATTTATTATAGAGGATATATATTATATCCTCTATAATAAATTATCTATATTATTTATTTTAAACTACAGATACGTTTATCCAAAGTGCTCTAGGATGCTTACAGGTAGGCCGAGCATGTTGGGGATTGAACCCATGACCTTTTAGCTGGGAGTCGACCACCCTAACTGCTAGGCTATCTTGCCTCCCACTGCCTTTAAAACGTTGCCGAGCATTCTGGGTCTGGTATTGCCCTCATCAACAGCATTTACCACAATCGAGCCAATAAGAGCCTTTATGTGCGGGTTAAACAGTTTCATTGTCCAATGAAACGGGACGGAAGACTCGTGATTAGTTAGGGGAAGAAATGAAACCTCCGCCCAGAGAGAATGGCTAACTAGATGGCCCCGTCAGACTGAACAATGCTGAACATTCAGTCATCAGGCTCATTTTAAACCTTCACGTTTTTTTGGCAGCCGCTTTTGAGCCAAAGTCCCATTTTGCTTGTGCGACAAAGCAATAGGACACACAGGCGCCGCATGCGGTGGGCATGATTTTATATGGTTTATGGGTGCCCTCTTTTGCTCATCATGGCCCCTTGTGGTCAAACATCACACACCAACACTTTAAGTGTTGCTTGATGATTAATTAAGCCTTCATAAAGCCCCTGTTAAGCAAATGTATTTCCTGGTTCAGTGGTGAAAGTGAAACAGTTTCTCGATCATGACCTCATCATCTGTGAGTGTTTGGTATGCTCAGCCATGCGTGCCCGCTTCCTCCCTGCCTCTACGCCGCCTTCCTTCTCTCTTCCCTTCTTCCTCAGCCCTCCCCTCCCTCGCCTGTTGTCGCCCTCCGTCCTAATCCTCCTCTCTGCTCTCCCCCGCCCTCCCTCGTCCCTCCTTTTCTCCTCCCTCACCCCTCTCTCTCTCTCCCAGGGAGTCAGGCCATGGCTCCTCAGCCAACCGGCGCGCCGGTGAATCTAATAAGCACGGGAATCCGTCAAATGCGGAAGCAGACGTTGCGATTTAGTGGGCTGGGTCGAATGGGGGTTGGTGGTTCCGCAGTGACAAGGTGAGACAAGGTGGGTATAGGCATGGGTGTCACGTACGAGGAAGGCCTCCCCTTTACATCCCAGAACCCCACCCACCCCCACCCCCCACCACCCCACTCACTGTGGCCTAACCGAGGCAGCAGGAATGCCATTAGTCTCAGAGGTGACTGTGGACCAGTAATGAGATTGGAGGACTGTCCTGTTGAGAGTTATGTGACCACAACAACGCCATAAATCCACCCGCTTATAATCTAATTTGCACACTGTTATCTGCGCTAACACAAGAACCGGGGCTTTGTACTTTTACAGTTTTTCACCGCTGCTTGTGCGGCGACGGGTTTATTAGCACAGCACACTGAATCAGGTTTTACAAAGCCCCATAACTTGATATACAGAACTCCACTCAATACAACATAATTAACACACAGTCCTCAAAAGGGCTAGTTAGACTCTTAAAGGTTCACTAAGCAGTTTTCTCAGCTGTTCGTTGACAATACAGATGTAGCTGTATCAATTCTAACCTTGATAGGAAAACATTGCAGGGCGCTATCTAGAATAAAATAGTTCATTCTGTACCTATGAAACCACTCTATCTCACAGCCTACATGATCTTCTCTACATACAATGTTTAATAAAATCATCATCATACCTTTTTTGTGTGGTCTTAATCATTGCTTACTGGACCTTTAACTGTTGAGCAAGCGGATGTATCTCAGAAGAGATAAAACAGAGCATACAAACTGTCAACTGTCCCATGCATCAACCACTGTTTTATAGAAGCTGAATATTTGAGATTACAAATAATATATATGATATATTCTGTATATAAAAAATAAAATATATAAAAAGATAATTACAAAAAAAAAACTCCAAAAGCATTTTTAGAACCCTTGGGTGGTCCTGACCCAGTTTGTGCCAGTTGAACCACTGATGTCGGGAAGAAAAATAGGTAAGCAGGCAATTTACTTCCATCAACTTACTTCCAGCTCTGAGCTCTCCCCACCCGGCCGTTTGCTCTAGTGTAATGGAAATAGGCATTATAGCTTGGGAGGCGGGAAATGCATCACATGATCACATAAACTTACAGTTGCATTTACACAGTATAGCTGAACAGAGACAACCCCTTGAGTATCAGAAGGGAAAGAAATGGAAGAAGGGAAAACACAAACTCACACTTTATAGTGGTTTTATTATGCTTCATTCAAAAGTTTTTCACATATGTGCAGATGACTTGGATATTGTTAGTGCACAAAATCAATAACACAGTATGTTGAATGCTGGATAAAAACTCATTCCACCGATGGAAAATTCTATCCAACTCTTACTATTTGGATCACTGGTGAACCGCATCTAATAATCTATATTAAGCCTACTGTAAAAATGGCTCTATACTTTCAAGCGGGCAATTATTATATTTTAGGTGCCAAGACGCATAAAGAGAGATTGATAACAACCTTGAACAGTTAGCTATGGGCCCAGATGGCCTGTGACGATCTCATTGAATGTCACAGACTGACGAAGAAGCTCCTTTATCCCCTTGTCATCCTGGATTTCGTAGAGCCCGCTAAAGGCCCTCTAAACGGGATCAGTGTTGAAGGTTTGAAACTGCATGTAACAGTAGGAGGCCTAGGTTGGGGAGGAGTAGAACCCCCCACTCATGTGGGGGGTTGCGGGATGTGCTTATTTTCAAACCTGAACAACTTTTTGGTAACACCAGTTTCAACCACCACGGAAATTACCGCCACAAATCAAGATTCTTACCTTTGAATTGAGAACACACATTCTTAACATTATATTTTGATGTCTTCCCGGGAGCGACAGCGCATGTTTATTAACCTGGACCCAATCTAAAATTACATGGACATCCTTGTGTGTGGGTGTGGGTGTGTGTGTGTGTGTGTGTAGATATGCATTCATGTGAGTCTCTAATTTCAAGACTCAGAGTGGTGAAAGGATCTGCGTTCAAGCCTCGGCTGCCTGCTGCTTCCCTGCTCCTCTAGAGAGTGACCCTCTTTCTTCAGCGGTGTTACGACGCTGCAGTGACAGGTGCCTTTGTAGGGCAAAAGGGCCTCTATATCACTGTCAGCGTCCCTGCAGAGCTGTAGGCTATAGAGCGGGGGTGGCTTACCGAAGCCAATAAGACCTTTCACATTTGGGCAAATTATGCGTTGGTCGCGATTTTTTTTACAAGTTTGATTGCAGAGCGCCTGTTTGCTTGCGTCACTTCTTGGATTCCGTGAGACATTTAAAGTCACCGTCAGAATGTGGGCGTCGCGACGTGACCGCAGGCATTCTTGTGAACTGGGGAGAGAATGACGATTACCTTCCCGCAATATCTTGTATGGCGCAGCGGTAAAATATGTGCGGGGTTGTGGGGGGTGTTGGCAGATGAGTCACCGTGGACAAGGGGCGGTGTGGAGACACGGTTTAAAAACGCTAATGAGGCACTTGTGCATTGATAACCGGGGCTGTTTGGAGGAAAAGGGGACACAACATGTGACACAGACAGCCCTGTGTGTAGGCTACAGTGTGTAGGCTATGTGTGTGTGTGGTGAGCATGGACACCCCATCCTTAATAATGCTTTATTATAATCTCTCTCTCTCTCTCTCTCTCTCTCTCTCTCTCTCGCTCTCGCTCTCTCTCTCTCTCACTATTCCATTAATCTGCTTCATTTCCTTCAGGCTCTTGGTTTGTTTACCCTTCACTGTCCCCAATTTGAAACCTCTCTTCTTCCCGTCTGTTTGTATTCCACTGACTGTCTCTTTCTAAATCTCTGCCACTCTAACGATGGTGACCAGGTAATACATTAGTATGCTAAGCGTTTGTCGGTTTGTTGCCTCACTGATTCTCTTTAGAGGACTGAACTAGCTCATATCAGGACCATGGACAGCTACCTGCTGTAGCAGCTTTATTTAGCCGGGTAGCCTGAGGTAAATGTGGTTTTTCATTCATGAAAAGGCTCAGTATATTGCCAGTAAATATTATAAATGTGTATGCTATACACTAGAACCCACTGAGATAGCAATACCATGGAATGGATTCAGATGAGCTAAAATCATTATAAGCTCAAATTTGAACCATTAGTGCAAGAAATAATGTGTGCGTGTCCGTGTGCGTGTTTGTCATGTTGAGTTGTAAGATACATACAGTATACTTAAGCAATGTCACACGAGAGGGAGTGCGTCATACTGAATATCAGCAGGGCTGTGATTTGGTCGAGGCCGCAGGCCGAGTGCCGAAGATCCAGGTGATCCGGGCTTCTTTGCTGTCCTGACCACCATTCATCATTTATCTCAGATGTTATTTGTGGAAATGTGTTCATCTTTGCAGTTTGTTACAATCTGATACTGTAGATTACGATTGTTAACGAATTAACGGTAGTAGAACGCCTGTAAAGTGATAGGCTACATGTATATTTAAAGGTTCCAATGCTGTTAAACTTTATATCAGCACTCATGGAATGCCTCTTGTCCAATCAAATCACTTAGTCGGAACTAACTGTTATAGTAAGTAATATATAGCTGACTATTCTATGTCTACCGTTCTAGATACTTTTTGTATTTTTGTTTTTATGTAAAGCAAATATTGTTTTCCTGAAATGAAATGTATTATAAAGGCTTTTTATAGAATTGACTTAACTTGATATTTCTGATGTTTCATTGCCGGTGAAGACGACACCCCCTGCACAGAACCTAAAACGAGATGTAGCCTACCAGCGACGGTGCCATTTAAATCAAAAGTCAAATAACACCTTAATATAATTCCCAGTTACTTGATACAGACAAAATGGCACTACATCTGTGTAACGTGCTGAAAGGGGTGAGTGCAGGTGCAGACCAAATGAAACACTACAACACGAAAGTACCTATACTGTAAACTTGAGACCTTGCTCGGCGTTTTGGCAAACCCAAGTATCCCTTTCCCACAGGTGTAGTGCATCAGTGATTAGACCAGTGTGAGGCTGGGGTGCGTTGGGCGTGCGGAAGGCTGCAGGCCCGTGTACACCGGTTAGTACACCGGCGAGGACGAACGGGAGGGCGGAGCGCCTTCCCCAGGCCCGGCTCCGGACGTTTCAGTCTGCGATTGGCGGCCTGTCTGCAGATCAAAACCACAAGAAAGTCATCATTGGGGGGCTCTCTGCTGGTATGGAGGATTACTCTATGCGCAGAAAGCCTGCCTCTCTGTGCAAATACTCGCGGTTCATTTATCAGCTACTGTAAGGCTGAGCCACTGTAACTGTGCCAACAGCAGGCTTCTAACAGTGAGATTGATGTGGCGGCTAAGCCGTGCATGCAGGGCGAAGGCACTGAATGGCTGTTGGCTGACCTTGCTTGGCAGTTTATTTTCCACTAGCTCTGCTGGGCCCCAGTGTGTGTTGGACAGGGGAGGACGCATAGAGGAACACAGGAAGCCAATGGACGATCGACTCTACATCTTCACATGGTGTGTGTGTGTGCTTCGTATGTTTGCTGAAAGTAGTTCCTCTTAAGCAAGGTTTTTCATGTTGATTGGAGGTAAAACCCTAATTATGCTATGGGTACAGTATTAGCATACATACAGTATACATATACGTTAAATATGAAAATACCCTGCCCAAACTGGAGAGTCTATATGTTATGTAATGACACCAGATATTACACAGAAGCACTTTAAGCTTGAAGTCGTTTGTATTCAGTTTGGCTCTGCAGAACTGTTTTCTGTGCTTGTGTTGAAACCTGTACTGTTATTCCTGTTTTCAATAGTCAGCCAAAATATGGTGTGGCTTATCCATTCCATTCCTGAAACCCACACTCTCACACACACACACACACACACACACACACACACACACACACACACACACACACAGAGGAGCTTCATAAACACACAGAAGCATAAAGATACACTTTTCTCAGTCCCCCACCACTGATAGCACTATCCATCATTGAGCACACTTCATTCTTGCTCCTCCCTTTCTCATTTTACTGCCGCTATCCATCTGCTAAACACACACACACATATACACACACACACGCTACTGTCATGTGAGCAGGGTCCTTGCTTACTGAGAAATACACCTTTAAATCCTGCTTGAATGGTTTATAGGTGGGGCACCGCGTAAAATGCTTTCTGGCCAATGAATGTGGACCTTTTTATCCGTTTTTTTAACGTTTTCATCTGGTCTCTTCTCAGTTCACACTAATGAATTCTACTGATGAATTCCTATTTTCACTCTCACTCCCTCTCCTTTCAGTTAGTTCGCTCTACCTTTCCTCTATCAGACTCTGTATGTATTCTCGTCGTCTCCAGACAATCTGGCCGCCTCAGGGAAATGGGTTTGCTTCAATATAAAAGCCTTGATGTTATTACAGAGTAGAATACAGATGTAGCCTAATGAAATGTGCAGTTGGACGGGCTGGCGGAGGTTCTGCTGTTTTTCTCAGCACAGCGGTGGTGCTGAATGGATTTTAACGGCAGCGCAATCTGTTGGATACGCTGGTGTAGAGTTGTGGTGGTGGGGGTGCGGGCCAATGGTTTTTCTGTGCCCGGCTGACACTTGGCACTAAGGGCCCGGAGCTACACGTTGAGCCAAGTGTCGGTCATCCATTCTACATGGGCGTCCTTGTTGTGCCTTTAAATACTGGCCAGGCAAAAGTCTTGTGCACATACTTCATGCTTAACAATCCTGGAAGGTGGATTCCTTCTTTTAAAGCCTCTTCCCAATTGTTTTCTTTCTTTCTTTCTTTTCTTTTTCCAAAATTGATTTTTTTTATCATTTAGAGGTTAAGGGTTGGGGGTGTCCTTAATTGAATGTCAAATTTAGATTTGTGAAGCCCTAGATTATAATGTGATTAAAGGGGAGCTTATTTTCCCATCTTTCTCAACTGTGTCGATCGTTTGTGACCACATCTAATTATGCAATTTACTCTGGGGTTCTAGCTCCGTAGATTATATGTCAGGATCTGCAGTTCCTCTCCCTGCCTCTCGTGTCTGTGTGTCTCCCTTTCAGTGTTTCCTGTTTGTTTCCCTGTCTGTCTCATTGTAATTTAGAACAGGTGTGGCCCATAGTTCCTGTCCTCCTCCACCACAGCTGTTCATCATCTACTCATCACTCACCAGTATTTCAACCCGTCGCTTCCCTCCACTCATCGCCAGATCGTCAGTTTACCAACCCGGTATTTACGGGTATTTACGGCTAAAGACAAGTATATACCTAGACTCAGTACTTCTACCTTTGGTCCTCTCCACTCACCGTGCTCTTTCTCGTGTCACAGGATTCTACCAGCTCGGAGGAGATACTACGGACCTGCCTTTCACAACAGACCAGGAGTCTATTCCGTCCTCCTGCCTTTGTACATTTATTGTCACTCAATTATTGTCCTGGAAATAAACTACCTATTTCCAAGTACTCTTGTCCTCCCGGGTCTGCTTCTGGGTTCCACCCATCTGCTCATCCTAACATTATAATCAAAAACAAATGGGGCCAAATAAAAAAAAACAACTCTCTAACTCACCCAAAACGTGTCCTTTTGAAGTCTATAAAAATATCCCAACACATGGTTGTATGTGTTTGTAATGAAGGGAGATTCAGATCGTAATCCACTTTCTTGTGTGTCATTGCGCAGGCCTCACGCACATCACATGACAATGCACTGCACGTGTACTGCGGTGAGCCACATACATACATAGCTGATACGGGATTCTCTTGTGTGCTTCTATGACTATTAGAATATCAAAATGATTACTTTCCATGTACAGCATCACCAGCAATCCTCGCTAGTATGCAAAATGAATACTTAAAGGTCTAGCCCTGAAGTGAGGCTTTCAATATTAAGGGGACACTACTCTCCATTTTGTTTGAAACTGAAAAAAACGCAATTATGAGCGCTCTTGCGCCTCACACTTCTCTCTACCCTTCCTTTTAGAGCACTCATAGGCTAACACCGTTCTCTACTCCTCCCCCTACATCCATGCACATAGTTGTGTTTCAAAAGTATGCAGTGCTATTTTATTTAATTTGTCAAAATCTTTTAAAACATTTCGTTACACTAGGCTGCCTTAGTGGCGAGCAACATACAAACTACGCATGCTGCTAGTATCAATAATTTTGACCTGTTGTCTCTATTTTTCTTGTCTTGTTCTTTGGCAGTGAGCTTTAAATTAGAAACCCTGTGCCAATGGTCAGTAGCATTCAATCACATCCCTTTTGGTTTGGTGTCTTTTCTCCAGCCGGCTATAGAAAGTGTCTTACGTGAAAAGTGTCTAGTTTGTATCTTATACACTGTATATGTTCTGTATTTGTTTTCGTTTTCGTTTGTCTTATTTATTTTTTCATTTGATCCTGCGGTGTGTGTTCAGTCACAGAGCAAGGAGGTTGCATTTCTTACAGGCTAACCTCCTCGCACAGAGTGACACAGCAGTCACTCGCTTGTCTTCTGGGCTCGTCCATTGATCTGCCTCATCAATCAAGCAGCGAGTGCTTCCCAGGGTCACGGGAGACACTAATATCTCAGGAGGACGTGAATTTATGGCTGCGGCTGGCATTCCTGCGCTCCCATCTTCTCTGCTTTTTATGTGTTTCGCGCTTTTCATCTGGTCTCCTTCACTTCCTTTATCCTCGTTAGTCTTGCTGCTCTCTCGTCACCTCTTCCTAAACGACGTAATTATCAGACGCCGTTGCACGTTTCCGCACACCATTTCGCAAGCAAGCACACGCACATGTGGAAATGGAAAGGCATATGGAAAGAAAAAGTCTGATTAGTTGTGTACAATTTACAGTAGTAAATCTATCATCAATACACACACACACACACAATACAGTAGTAGGCTGTGATAGCGGATTACCTCTGTCCCCCTGTTGGTGGCAGCAAGCTAGTGCACTGCTTTTTCGAATGGATTGGACTACACATTTATTCCTTTTTTTTTTACATCCCTCAAACTCCCCCTCTCCAAGCTTTTGTCTGTAGTCTGTTTTTCTTTGTTCTCCTGCCTTCTCCTATTCTTTCCTCTCCCAGAGCCCAGAACTCCTCTGTAGTTCAAACGGTTCGCTCCATTCATTCGCTTTTCTTGCCTTCATTTGTGGTCTGTCCTCCTCTCCTTGGTTTTGTGTGTTTGTGTGTGGAGTTCTTCCTCTCTCTGGTGATGGTGGTTCAGCCTCCAATCAATCTCTCGTCTCCTAATCTTTAGATGAATGAAAGGCAAACGTGAGACATGTGAGCGCGCAAGAGAGAGAGAGAGAGGGGGGTGGGGCTGTGTCTGTGTTTGTGTGTGTATTCTTTCAGAACACGTTGGCAGAGTGCTGCTACCCCACGCACGCACACTGGAGTCACATATCCGGAGAGAGGCGGGAAAAGTCAGCTCGCCTTGGCACTGATAAGACGTTTGTGTTTGCATATGTGAGTGTCGCCGGTCCCGACTGGACCACGGTGGAATTCCAGAGTCATTCCCGGATTTCATACCACATTAACTGTTTTTTTTTTTTTTTTACTGTCGCATTCCTCTGTCCTCTGGCTCTTTGGAATGAGCGGTTTTCCTGCCTGCGTCGTTTCCATACCAGCATGGGAACTGCCGTGTCCAAAAGGAGGAATCTAAGAAACGATGCGATTTCTTCCGTGGCATCAAAAGTTAGGTGAGTGCCGTCCGGAAGATGTTATCTGTGCTGCACACACCTGGGCATTGCGGTGCGCGTCGGGGGTCTTGACGGACCGACCCACACTAAGTTTTTTGCGCATTGTCCAGTCTTTCCTTTCTGTGACAAGTTCTCAGATATTCAAGTGATAGGCGGTGTGTTAATAAATGCTAATAAATGACCACGTTAACCACGCACTGATCGTTTCCAATGTGGCAAAGGCTTGTGCTTTGCCCCGCGCTGCACCATCACGCACTCGCGTGGCCACATCTGCACGTAGCCTATAGTGTATCCTGATGGATTGGCTTAATGTGCATTGGCGATTGAATAACATATCCTTATATGTCCAAAGCGTCGTATTCTCTTCAAGTACAAGTACAAGTGGGAAATAAATAGGCCTACAGTTTGGTGGCATCCTGAAGATCTTTTCTGGCTGGCGCAATTATTGCAGGACCATGCGTTCGGCTCAGTTGCGTCGGGGGATTTCACTGATGTTGTGAATGGAGCATCGTTGTGTAATGAATGTCACGCAAAGGCAATACGCTCTAAACTGCGCACCGCTTTAGCGTGGGGTTCTCCTCGAACGTTTTCGTGATATTCAGGGCTCCATCCAGCAATATCTTGGACAGGAATTATATTCGTTCACACTTCAGCGCTGCTTTGGCCAGATAAACATAAAAGGCTTTCTGTCTGGCACCAGCGACCTCAGGCAGCGTGCTGCTGCTACTGTAGGCTATTTGCCTTTCCCAGCCCGACGAGCAAATGGTTGAATTTATCAATCACCGCAATCGCCTTGGCCGTTTGCGGTGATCACCCTTCAATGTGTTAGTTATTGGAATAAAACAATTGATTGTCTTCTGGTCCGCTGCTGTTAAGTTATTCAGACTGGAGAAGAATTGGCCTTATTTTGCAGGAGACCATAACAGAGCGCTAAAACTGAACATGACTAGGCTGTTTCAGGCAAAGATTTTAAATGTAGCCTAGTCTAGGTTTTAGATTTCAGGATATACCAGCGAGCCTGCTGTCTATCACAACTCTCTGTTATCTGTTATAATTCCACGTTATACTGTATAGCCTGCTGCAGATTTCTGAAAAGCACATGGGTGGTTGGTAGCTGGTAGTCTGGTTGGTCTGGTTTAGGTATAAGCCACGTACTGTACAGGGCACGCGCGTCGCAGGACACACCGAGACACACCGCATCGTGAATATAGGATTGTATTTATTGGAGATTGACATATCGACGTGTGAGTTGTTTCCAGTACTGAATTATAGTAGAGGTCAGTGAAATGACCTTGACACAGGCGCTTGGGGTCCCATGTCATGCGCTCACGCAACGTGCCAATTCGCTTGTCGAGGACCCGTGTGTATCCCGCGTGTACGTGTATGCCAATATACCGAACGTGTGTATTCTGCCTGTGTGTGTGCGTGTTTGTGTGTGTGCGTGTGTGTGCGAGAGAAAAGAGAGAGAGAGAGAGAAATGCATCTCAAGGCTTCCACTCAGTTTTCAAGGAAATACATTAGTCTGCATTTATTCGCCAAGATACATTACACACAAACAGACATTGCAGAGTTTTATTTTCAGGGTTAATTACAGTGTGAACCTGTCCTCCACAGTACAGAAAACTAATGTCTCTCTTTCTCAATCTCTCTGTCTCTCTCTTTTTGCACTTTGTCCCTGCTCAAGATGTCTGTTCGCTCTGTTTTATCTCATGTTCTCTATGACACACACATTAATGCAGAAGAGCTTCCTTTCCACCCTACAGTATGATCATAAAGGCCTAGCCTATGTATGGCTGCCAGGTAGTCCCAGACTTGTACAGTATTATGCGATATTTCATCACTAAACAGATTGGTGATAAACTGCTGTTAGAAGGCGTCCCCACACACAAAAAAAATGGTTTATGTACATAAAGAGATGAATGTATGTTTTAATCAACATACATGAATGGACATTTATTTTGTAATATGTATAACCCTTAAAGGTGTGGTAGGGAAGTTGGGAAAAAATATGTATATATGTGGTATATCCCTATACCAGTCACAACCACAACCTGTGTGCTTGAGAAGGTCTCCCATGTTGTGCCATTGGGATTCATACTGTTCATATATATATATTTTTTTTTAAATATAGAAAATCATAAAAAATATACTGACTTACTAGAGTCTGGATTTTCACTTAACCTTGGTTGAAACTGATGCACCACATAGAAGCCTTTCTCCCAGAAACCGTGGGCACATGGGTTCTTAAATTATTAACGACAGCAGTAAAATACAGATGTATTTTTAGTGTTCAAAGAAACTGTGGACTATAGTGTGTCGGACAGGAGGTGAAAAAGCACGACTGTGTTTTGCCACTGTCTCAGTCAGCCATATGACTCAGATCCATGCTCCCGCATGCTGGGGGCTGATGGATGAGGCTGTGAGTGCACTGCACACACACACACACACACACACACACACACACACACACACACACACACACACACACACACACACACACACAC
>JAODLI010074552.1:0-13074 GCA_027575585.1 Percopsis omiscomaycus | reverse complement strand
ATGGCCTAGTTAGATTTGACACTCTCATATTTAATTCATAACCATATGACAATCTCCCCTGTTATATTAGCTGTCTCGGATTGTATCAGTTCAAAATGAGACAAGAGTCCATCAATTCTGATGTTTTTGTGGCGCTTGCCCAAATATGTCCCAGATCTAAAAGAATTTGAGAAGAATGAAAGGGGGTTTTACCTTCTCTGGGTTCATTGAATTCTGTAACTATTATCAACTGAACCATTGTTTTTGCTAAAACTAGTGGTGTTCATGTCATTTACGTCACCATCTATCCATGTGTTGCTTTTTGCTTTAGAAACTATCTACTCTACTACTCTACTACTCTACGCAGTTATCTCAGCTAAACTCTGTTGAAATATTTCACCACTATTTATAGTTTCCTGCTAATCCTGGTGTCAGTTGTGTTGCTCAGTTCCATACAGCTGAGCTAAAAACACACCTTTTATAAATAAAATAAAATAAAAATAAAATAAAAAATGTACAAGGGACATAATTCTTATATGCTCAGATATTTAGAAAAACAACAACATTCACACCACTATCTCCCCATAATGACTCACCTCATGGCACATGAAAAAACATGTCTAATATATAGTTCACAGGGCAGTGTTTACATTATAAGTTCTACCTTTTAGACATTTATATTCATGGCAAAGTTATTTATAGTTTTAAAACTTATGTAGTTACTAAAGCTATATGTGAGCTGGGTCAAGAATATCCCTCTTGGTTAAGACCGGTTAGAAATAAAGCCACCGAACCGGTAAAGATGAATGGTGAAATTTAGGAAATGACTGGTGCTAAACCACAGCACGCTGTACCGCTGCACACAGCCATGCAGGAAGGAAACCCTCCAAGAAACATACCAACACACTCACCCCTGTGCCTTGGTCTATTACCATAGCGACTGGGAAACATTAAACATGTGCAAATGGGTGTACACGTGTATACGCGCAGAAAAACACAAACACAGGCAGGCAGGCACACACACACAAACACACACAAGCCCATATCTCATCTTTCTGAACTTTAACACAAAGAAAGGCAGGTCCAACTAAAATAGCTGAGATGCTATAAATAATGATTGTTTCAGTAAAATGTTATCAGATGGAGCTCTTTGGAATGGGTCCCGTTAAGTTCTTGCAGTGGCGCATTTTGCAGAGCTGTTCGGCCTACAGTAATATTTGTGGGTGTGTGTGCTGAGTATTCTCTGTGCTTCCGTTTTCTCACTACGCAGTGAAGACATAGAACATAAGTCCCGGTGATTTTCTCTGCCCTCAGAGGGCAGTTTTACAATACCTTTCCAACAAAGCTGTTTTAATTTAGTGCTCAGAGATGACATTTTTTACGCATAAAAAGTTTTGAAATATTAATTGCTTCCCTCAAAGAAAATATAGAAAACGAATAAAGCGAATGCTGCGATGAAACAAAGCGGATGGCACAACATCAGTCCTGTCATATCTGACAGTGTCCCTCAGGAAATGTGATAGCTGATTATCTTTCATAAGATAAGCTTCCCAACTCTTTTCACAGAAAGACAAAACACTTCTGTACAATCCCCAAAGGAATGAAGTCGGGACCAAGTGAGTGAAAAAAACAAGCAAAACGTAGATTTGTTTTTTTCACGTCAGCTTGTCAGCTTGTCAGCTTGTCAGCTTGTCTCAGCTCTTTGACATTAGCTTTTTACTTTAACCTGTGGTCTTCTTTGGTCTTGTTCCCGGGTGGAGCTCTGGGCTTATTTTAGCTCTCCTCTTCCAGCTAGAGCCCGACCACAGCCACCACGATGGCCGACAATGTGATTGGCTTTAATGTGTGGTTGCGTTGTAATGATTAGGCCTACATGATTACAGTAAAGGTTACATCTCTGCCATTAGTACTATCTGGGGAACACTTATTACATGCTCAGCTATTGACAAATGTACTGTAAATATGCTGAAGTAAAGGGGTTCTCATGAGATTGCCATTTGACCTTTTGAAGCCAGTGGGCTCATGAGTTGTACCTTCTTGCAATTGACTGTAATGGTTGGTAATGAATGAAGATCCCTCGTGATTGGTTGACTGAGTCATGTGAGCTTGTGATTGATATAGAAGAATCATTTTCAAAAACCAACCCCACCACACTCATTACAAGCAGTGAAATTAGCTATTGGGATCTTCTTATGGAAAAAGATTATTGAACATGGTAAGTCAATGATAAGAGATAAGATGGTGGTCTTTCTCATTGACCTCCATTTATTCAGATAGTTACTTGCTCTGTTTTGGTGCCATGTGCCTGGTGGCCAATAGCAGTACTGCACTTTAAGCACTTCCACATTGCCTTTAACATTCAATAGTTGTTGTTGTTACCGCTACAAGACATTAGTATCATCAGTCAAGCTGCACTTTGAGTTCACGTGGGGATAGGCAAAGAAAAGACGGAGATAGGCCTGCTGTGCCATTCTGTGTGCTTGTGTGCGAGTATGTATATTTGGCAACGGTGCGTCTGAATGCGTTCTTTTGTAAGCGCTGGGGCGAGACAATACAGGAATTGTCTTGACATAAGCAAGGGATGGAGAGGAGGAGTTATCGGTTCTAAGGCTCCGGTGTTCTCTGTCTCCTTCTCGTACCAGCGTCAAACATCAGCCATACTGTAAGGACACTGAGGGTGCCAACTGCGCTCCTCACAGACAGAATAACGCCAGTGCCACGTTAACGATAATTAACAGTGATATTTTGTGAAGTGTGAAATCAGTTCTATACAAAAACACAAAGCGTGACTTTTTTGTTTGGCCTCTTTATTCCTCTTTATTATTTATTTATATGGGAATTGATTTTGCTAATGGCAATTCAATGTGCACTTTGGTCATGCAATTTGAAAATGCATTTTGCAATTGGCAATTCAATATGCAAAGCGACAATGTAATCCTCAATTCTGTTTGAAATGTAAATGGAGCTCAATCAACTGCATTTTATATTGTTTTTTTGGTCTCTTTATTCAAATGGGAATTCATTTAGCAAATGGCAATTCAATGTGCCAGCAAAACAGCGCCCCCGGTCTGCGTTTACTTGTCAATATGCTCTTTTGGTGTCAAAGTTTAAATGGCAATTCATTTTGCAAATGGCAATTTTTATTCAAAATATTTCAAACAGAATTGAGGATTACATTTTCACTGCATATTGAATTGCCAATTGCAAAATGCATTTTCAAATTTCATGACCAAACTGCACATTGAATTTGCAAAATAAATTGCCTTTTGAATAAAGAGGCCAAAAAAGTGTATTTCAATATGTAGTACATGAATAATACCTGAGTGCAATTAGTGTTTTGCCTCCTATCACCATGAGCCATCCTTCACTGCTACATTTAGCAAAGCACTTGAATGCACGCAAGCACACGTCTATGCATTATGTGTTTACAGGGACCCATTTTCACCCAATTCTACCCCATTTTGGCCAATATGATTAATTACACGCTATGCCTTCGACTGACTTTCATTCTTACCGTTGCTTGCCGTGTTCACGTAATATCGCCGCCCTTGTGGAGACATGTAGCATCTCCAGTGAGGCGGCAGGGGGTCTTTAAGGTCTTCAACTGGCAGTTGACTCAAAGATGCTGTCCTCTGTGAAGAAATGCAATAAATATGTCTATAAGCACCAATAACCACAAACACACTCGTCAGCAAATTGGAGGTAAATAAAAATACCACATTAGCTCCCACTCAAGGCTATTAGGTTATTAACTTTCAAAGGGTTTGTTTCTGTCATAACTGAGCATAATTTCTGGAAATGCAACTATGCACATAAAACAACCGTTGAGGATCAGACAACACAGGAGACACATAAGCAATGAGGTTCTCATTTCCTGAAGTATTTCACAACCGGCAACCAATGACCTCATAGCAGGCCGGGCTGAGCTGCGTTGCCACAGCTCATGGAACACAAAGAAACATACTAGATGTGCAGTTGGAGAGGGACTCGGCACATGTATGTGCACACAGCGTGCTGCTGGCTCACGCAGCATGGTAGTCGACTGATCACAGCTGCTATTGATTAGCATGAGAACAACATGACTAAACGTCAGGCCAGGGCCAATGTAACACAATATGGAGAAATTCCATGTCAGTTAAAAGTTTGTCATTGGGCCCCTTGCCATGTCACTGGAGCATCCAGAAGAGTTTAGATTTCGTAACCAACTATTTTGGATTGAGTTAAAGCAGTGACTCACGGGGTGCTAAGAAAGCTCCTTGTTTCATGTGTCAGTAGAGTGCAAAAGGATGAGCTTTCAAGGTAGATAGTCTTCGCATTTATGCAATTAAAGATTAGTTAAAGGCCACAGTTTGCATTCTATTTTTGTGCTTCTGAACCAAAACAATTTAAGTCATTTAGTTTTGTGTTCATGCATCATTTACTTGAATAGCATGAAAACAGGAAAAGTTCGCAATTTAGGGAAGCTAGTTTCCCTGAATTTTTAGGAAGTTATTCTAGAGTTGGGGGATGACGGTTGAGGTCTAAACCGAGTTTCATTTATCAATCTCTTTACCAGTCGTCAATGGTAGAACAACCATGTTCTAAATTGTGTGTGGTATATAGATTCACGCACCAACTGTCGCTGGAGATAGAAGCTGCTCAATCATTCTCTGCTTTACCTCAAAATTATGTCATTAGAACAGAACATGAAGGCTCGGCTGGGAAGAGCATGGGGAGAAAAAATGAGTTGCTGGTCCGTAGGAGAGAAGAGTATAAGGGTTGTCAACCCTTGGTGACTTATGTCCACATATAATTACAACATGGCTGTGTTTTTCTTTGATGGGCTCCACGGTCACAAAGTCAAAATCAACCCCAGCGTTTATATTTGTCCTCCTTTCGCCCTGTAGCAACATATTCTCCTAAGTAGTGCAGTGTTTTACACTGCATGTTATAGGCATATCATATTTCTGAAACAATGGAGGAAAGCACAGGGAATGGGAATCTATGGGAGTCAGTATTACGGCCTGATGGGAGTGGCAGCGTTCCAGTATGCTTTTAATAAAATAGCACAGCAAACACAGCAAACAGCCAAATAAAAAACAAGTCAAATCAATCCCAAACCTCACAATGATAATGTTTAACGGTACAATTCTTGTTTGTGGTATAGCGCCCCCAGAATAACCCAAATTGCTGTTTATGTTTGAACACAACTGTACATGAAAAGAGCACATGGCTGTATGGGGAGGGGTAGAGAGGTGTGTCAGCTAATTAGCCCTAAGGTTAGAATAGTAGAATAATGTTTTTGCAAAACTGGTTTTAACAAAAAGCGTCATTTAAATCACAAACCAGGGAGTATCCCTTTAACTTTAAAGACCAGGGTTTGTACTATATGCATTCAGAGGCATGACATCCTACAGTTGTTCAACAATTGTTTTACTGTAAGCCACACAACACAAGTAAATATATTTGTTCACAGCATAATTGGATGAAAACAGGAAAGAGCTGTGGTCATCACTGGTGAAAGTGACCTTAACCAAATGCTAAAGATTTTAGTAACAGCTCACTGTTTTGTGTATTTCCTGTACGATGGTGGCATCCGGCAGAATTATGTCACTTGGAAATGTGAGCCATGATGTTGTTTATTTATTTACATTTCCTTTATCAGTAATGTGACACCTGATTAGTGTTTTTCCTCTGTGCTAAGCAGATGTGTCTCTTTAGAGGAGTGGGCCGGTCAGTCAAAGCATGTCTGTCACAACTCCTCTTCCCCTGTTTATTGAACATTCCCAAAAAACACTCAGATCTCTTTCCCCCTGTTAATGTCCCAGATGGTTTACTCAGTCTCCGCCCTCCTGTGCCACATCCACTCCTATCAGCTGCCATTGTCTCACTAATTCCTGAACACCTGTGTCTTTTTAGCTCTCATGATGCCTGTGTATGTATACCCCTGCTTTCCCTATGTTCCATGCAAACTCTTGGGATCATTTGTGAGAACCATTACTGAGCAGTTTACATATCCAGATTTCACCGGCTTGACTGATTTTTGGAGTACGATTCTTGAATTTTCCCTGACACTGGGTTTGCCCCTGTTTGCCCCGTTTCTGGACTTACATCTGTTTTTAGATTGCCCTTAATAAACTCTGTAAATTGGTTCACTTCTGACTCTGGTATACTCACGGCTACACCCTACAAGTTTCTTGAGCCTTTCAACAAATTTCTGCTTGCTGACAGGATTTATTTCAGATGCATTGTGTGCATCCAAGCTATTTCTGGAATTTGACGTATGGTTTTATGTAAAAAAAAAAAAAAATATCCAAGCTTTGGAAAGACATCTGTAGCAGGGGTGCATTTTAAACTATGTAATAAAATACAGATTCACAACATAGAATATATCCCTGATATATGATTCAAGAGAGTCTCTAAATTAGACAAATCACTGAATGTGGAGGGCATGTTTTATCAGAACCTTTCTCTGTGGAGAATAACATGACATACGAGAAGAAGGCAAGAGTGAGTGAATGGGAACACCTTAGTGATAGGAACTGTGACAAATCTAAGGGCCAGATTGTTTCGGCATATGCAACATTAAATAATGCACCATTCCAGATGGTTAACCTTATAAACCCCAAACTGCCTTTGGCTCCACATTCACAGCATGCCAGAACAGCCCCTGGCAGAGAACAGACTGACTTATCCACGGCTGTGAAGAGGGCACCATAACAAGGGCTTCTTCCAATATCTGTCTGTGAGCCATGCAGTCACACTCATCACTAAAGTGATTACGTCTGAGCTGAAGTTTAATTAAACATAAATAAATCATTAGTCATTGAAAAACATACAGGTATATATTGGTTGCAATTCTCCTAATTGTATTTTTTTTCCCTGTAGACTTTGGCAAATACATCATAAAGTCTCAGAGAAACATGTTTTCTTCCAGTAAACTGAGACCATTTATTAAACAACATACTGTAACACAGTGCTAATTTGGTCATCAGATTATAACTGGTTAACGAAAAATCGTAAAATACAGAGAACGAACACAAAGATACCAGTTAGATAACTTTTACTGGTATTTTCTGGTATTATAAACAGATGGCTGGGTTTTCTCCCTTATTATAGCCATTTCCCACACCCTGAATACACAGTCACATCTCCTACTATTAAAAACAATGTAGCTCATAGTCTCTCTATTTCAATGACACTGGCTCCTTGCCTGGAAAACTAAGTATAATTTGTTAGATTCCCTCGGAAAAGAAGCCATGAATAAATAGCCGTGACTCTTTTAAGGTCAGATGGAGAATAAGGGAGAATTACACTTTCTTGTTAGCCCTCCACCTGAACTTAGTAGTAATAGTTTAGGTTTAAGGCAATGGGGGGAAAAATCCCCAGGCGTTTAACTTCACAGTCATTACAGAGAGAGTTTAAAGCCCTGGTATAATCAGTTTGAACTGAAAATGCACTGTGACTGAAAATATGCAGCTCAGCATCCTGAGAATATTTTCTATACAAGCCTGATGTTATATAATGCAATCCACAGAGATTGTATGCATTATAATTGGACAACTGGGCTAAATAGGCTAATACTGCATGTTGAAAAGTAATGCAGTGAGTCCTAATTTAGCATCGCAAAAAGCCTGGTTGAACACCTTTGAACTCAGCGAAGCAATTATTTGAACATGCACAGATTCTAATGAAGAGCAAAAGCACAAAATTTAGTATGCAATAGTTTTGGAAAAATATCCCAAACCATTCTGTCCCATAATTTCTAGCAGAGTTGAGGGATGTTACAAAAGAAGAGCTGTCATGAATAGGTGACTCAGTGGGTTCAGACCATCTGAGGTGGAAAGGATTGTGAAAAGGTATTCGCCCACACATCTGCTATCTGGAGGAGGAGAAATGTGCAGCCTCAAGTGTCCAGTGTTTCAACAGACGGGATTACTGGTCAGGGCCCTTCTCTAAAGTCTAGCTGTACTCATAAATGCCTGAGTGACTCATTATCTCCTGACTTGTGACTCTGTGTGTGTGAGTGTATACTGTGTATTTGTGCCTGCACACTCAGCTGTGTGCCAGCTGAACTTGACCTCTAGCAACCCTGTGAACACATCTGGATATAGGAAGAGCAGGGTCTGCGGGGGTCAAAGTCTATCCAGAGCAGTTGCTCTGTAACTGTAACTGCATGCCCTCAATTAGCCACAGATTAATCTTTTCTTAGAAATAAGCACATTGAAGATAGTGCGCTTTTCTTTTCAGTTTTGCATTCCTTGTGTTTCACATATAAACAGGCTGGCTGTGAAGACAAACTGCAAACAGAGTGCAGATGTTTACAGTATATTGCTATACTGTAAACAGCCAGTACATACCACACACACACACACACAGTGATGGTCATAAAACAATGCCCTCAGAGAGTACGTGTGATTATACTGCAAGTAGAAGAAGGTATATCAACACATGGATTTTACGCCCTCGCTCCTCTACCATCCTTTTTCTCTCTCTCTCTCTCTCTCTCTCTCCTACCTTGTCCTGTCAGCAAAATGTAGGAACAGAGGTGTGACAGACAGAGGAAGTGCCTGTTTCCTATTATTTGCTCATAAATACCTCTGCCTTCTCTGTCTGTGTCAACACCACCGTAATTGTACGCCCCGTGTATCTCTCATTGAGTTCAGTGGATTGACACACTGTAGGCTCCCAATTGACTTTTCAAGATGCTGTTGTTTTGGTCTGAAACATGCCTCTCTACTCCTCCCCCTACAGAGCTCTTATAGCCTCACGCCATTCTCTACCCCTCTCCTTTTAGCCATGTACACAGACGTGTTTCAACAGCTACAGTAAGCTAGGGTGGACTTGTTTTTGATTTGTGGTTCTAGTTGGGGGTGTTACTACAAAGTTTTTCATAACTCACATCATGAGCTATGAACTTCTTTGCTGTTGGTAGAAATTGAGAACCGGTGAGGCAGAGAGTAGTGCTTATACAAGAACTGCCATCCTGTGAAAGCATAACGTGACAGCCAGTTCTGGGCCTCATCAGATTCATTCCCAACCTTCTGTGTCCCAGTGTCCCAGATGCTCAGCGTGTGAAAACTACAGCAAGCAGAAACTTCTCATGTGTGTGTTGGTGATTACTACCACTATAGACTATATATCCTGGACTATGAAGGAGGATAGATTCTAGATAGAAGACAGATAGATAGACAGATAGATAGATAGACAGATAGATAATTAAACTGGACATAATTAAAATAGACTGGAGAAAGAGAGAGAGATTGTGAAGGAGAGTGAGATATGAGGGCTCCAGACCGTATCTTTATTTGGGAGACTTTGTTTTGGTTTGGCCAGATGTGGGAGGCTACAGACAGGCCACATTCCCAGATGCCACACACACACACACACACACACACGGATGTGAATGTAGAAACAGCTACTCCTGGATACACATAAACACATCTGCACACTCATATACTGTACTTGCACACATCCAACAATCTTGTCTGTTCAATGTCTCAACTGGTTGTGTGTGTATCTGAATGTGTGTGTGTGTATTTCTGGAGTGCTTAATACAAGTAACAAAGGATGTTTTGTGCGGCCCTCCTCTAGCTGATGTGGATCAGCCAAGTCCTGTTTCTCCTCCAGCCTCACAGAGGACATGACAATATGGCCGCCCGCACCGTTGTGACACACGCCTTTAGAATTAGACATGAACGGTGAGACTGGATGTTCTCAGTGTGTACAGATCTTATCTGGCCTGGGTTAGTCATGTTCCCATTATGTATCTCAGATATGGCAATGCGTCAGTCCTCATCAGAGCTCCGTACTTGAGGACGTTGTGTGGGAATATTCGAATGCTACTTCATGTCTGCTCTTTTCATGAGTTGCTGTGCATGTGATCAAAAATGATGCGTACGTAAATGAAAGAATAACAATCAGCTTGTTTAGCAGATCCTTTTATCCAAATAGAACTTACAGTGAGTATAATAACAAGTATTAAGGAGCATGTAGGGGTTAGGTTACCACTAGACTATCTTGAGAACAGTATTGTATTTACCATTGCGCAGAACATTTTCCATCTTCATGGGAAAACCATATTCTCTTTCCATTCGTATACATACAGCACTGCACAGCAATGTGACACATAAACCAACACGAGCATACAAATCAGTATAGGGCATTATTTTTCCATCATGCAGGGGAAGCACCTGGCTATAATAGTGGTAGTTTTATCCCACAGCATTATGAAGGTCTAACCCCCCAGGTTCATTCACACTATGTTATTGAGTTTCATCTGACACAACCAAGAGAAGCCTTAGCTAGGCCATACTGATTATTCATAATTTACAGCTCCTCCCAAATTGCTTACAATAGCTCCCCAGACCCCACAGAGAGACACAACTACTATGTGCTTTCTAATTGAGGGAGCAGAATATTAAAAATATTAAAGTAGATAACACTATTTTGAGTTGTTATCTACTTTAATATTTACATCATAGTTTAGGCTACACAGTCTTAAATGTCTCTCCAATTGGATGATAGAACATGGCAAACCACACCGACATTTCAACAGGACCAAATGACTGTGTTTAGTATTAAGGAGTCATTTGGGACTCACTAGGTGGTTCCTCTCGCCCCCCTCTGCAGCGCTCCTCCATTACGTACCAATGTCAATATTTCAACAGCTTTGGGAGCATTGGTTTGTTGTGGGTAGCCCCTATGTTCCCCTAACTTTTCAACTCCAACAGCACTGAGTCACTGAACTATACTTGTTTTATGAAGAAACGTTCTTTGATTAATATCACCTTTGAGCTAAGCTAATATCAAAACCACTAATGTCAACTTGATATAAGAGGCAAAATAAGAGGTTAATAAATAGTTAATAACGATGCCAAGCACCCTTGAGATTCACCTGTTGCTGCTTAGTTTTGCAGCACAGAATACTTAAAATACTTCAAAGGCGTTAATATCACATCATCTTAACGGTAGCCATTAAAAAAGCAAGCATCTTTATTTTAGGTGTGGGGAAAACACTGAATCGCGATGCTTGAGGATGGCGGGTCTTAGCGTTACTTAATAGAGAGAGATTTATCGTTCTGACCACCATGTCTGACCACTCGGACCTTTGCTATGTTGGGCTGTCACCTATCAACAAGAGCAGCCAATTAGGTGCATTCTGTCAACAATATATTATCGTGTGCTACTAAGCATAAACTCTGTTGCCTATTAGTAATGGAAATTAATGTAATTGAATGTAAATGAGGGTAAATTATGTCAAAGGCTTGCAGACACACAATTACAATTAGGTAATTTAGCAGACACTTTTATCCAAAGCAACTTACAATTACATGCTGCTATTGCATGGAGCAGATAGGGGTTAGGCATCTTGCTCAAGTATGCTTACAGGTAGGCCAACTCTGGGGCTCGAACCCACGACATTCCAGCTGGGAGTCTAACACCCAGACCACTAGACTATCCTGCCCCCCCACCCAACACATCTTTAACATATTTAAGCAAAAAAAAGTTTTTTAGAAATCAACAAAAAATATCTCAACATTGTATCGTAATACTTAAAGAATCACAACACTATAGAAATCACAAAACATATCGAATCACCAACCAAAAATCATTCTGATATCAAATACCATCTCTAATTGATCTTTGTGAACTTAAATGACCTGGCCTCGCCTTCAAACTATTTTCATTCGATAAAATTGATCTCTGGCAAAGCACACAATATTTGGTTCTCACACACTGTTGCAAACTAAACACTCCTCTGCATGGATCATGTATAATAAAAAATGTAAAATAAAATAAAATAATATAACATTTTATTTGTAACACACACTCCATTTGAAACAAATATCAAAGTAGCACAATGTAAAGGCATTAATATAAAAGGTATATATATAAAATTAAAATAAAAGCATATTTGGATTCAATTCTCTAGATGCATTCTTATGAGGAGTGGGGAAAGGGGATGGTACACTGCAAGAAGACACTGCTCCATAACAAACAGAATAGAGTCACAACAATAAGACAGACAGAGACAGTTAGACGTGGCCTTGGTTATGCTCGCCTGTTGCCATGAACACTGTATAATAGCGAAGAGCTGCACTGCAAACAAAGATCTTTCTGGAAGTAGACATGAGGCTTGATTAGGTTACATCTATTAGCAGTGGGACATTCACTCAGGACATCATGAGGTTCTGATCAACTCATGAGCGAGCCCACAGGTTGACCACAGAACTATAGGTTACTTCATGCAAGTTTCACTCCATATTTGAGTGAATTTCTCTGCAACGCAAAAGGCATCAAGCTGTATTGACTGTGTATTCCATTCATAAGCCAAAATGTATCTCTTCCGAGTGCATGCAATCAGCTGCATTTGCTTATTCCTAATTCTTCAATTTCCTTCCACATTAAGGGGGTTGTGTGTGCTAATCCGTCACCAAACCTACTCATCGACATGACTCATAAAGGTCCTGGCTGTAAATTCCCCTGTGTTGCCCTTCCTTTGCTGTATGTGCCAAGACCTGACAGTGACAATATTAGAGAAACCCCAAGCCAACATCAACAGAACAACATGTGGAAATTACTTTACACAATCTGTTCTTGTTCATTTATACTATTATACTATTGTAACATTGCTCATTCAATTTATGACTGTATAGCTGCAGTGATTCATTACCCCTCAGAGGAATAATAAAGTGCAATCTTAATGTGAGTCCTAATCTTAAAACGGAGTTACTTCAGTGTTGCTGGTCATACAGGCTCTAGGGAACGCTTGGAGTGTGAAGTGCCAGGCGACAGCAGGTTTTCTGCTGAATGATTCATCAGAGAGAGACTGAGCCTCTTTGGAAAACAAAGCCCTAATGCTGGAGATGACAACAGGGCACGTGTCAGAGCTACATCAAAGAGCTGCATTGTAAAGCCATAGTAGCAGTAGAAACCCTTATGGGGGCTATTAACACACAATAAGATATGGTTGCTTAGGGTTCTGAAATTCAATTCAATTCAATTTGAATCTGTGTTCTGTTTGGGTGACTTCTTGAAAGTACCTCTAAATGGTTTACCATAAAGAGGAAATATGGTGGGGGGGGGGGGGGGGGGGGGTACACCATTGGGCCA
>JAODLI010074551.1:0-13075 GCA_027575585.1 Percopsis omiscomaycus | reverse complement strand
TGAAAGCAGGGGGCGAGGAGGTTTATAATAGACGGTGAGATATGTCTCCGGGCGCCTGCCGCTCTACAGATGGAAGGGAAGGGGGTGGAGTGTCGGGAAGGGGACGGGTGAGCCAGGTCAGACACACTGGCTGGCTAAAGAGAGAGAGGGGGGGGAGAGAGAAGTGGAAAAAGACAGGGAATACAGGGAAATCTGACTCCCAGCCATGTCCCACTAAAGTCTTGTTTATGAGGAGTGGGGATTAAATCGCAGCCCTCGCACTCCTTTCTAGCAGCTTTCTTTTCATGACTTCAGTTCTGACAAAGATATAAAAAGTAGACCTTTCTGTTTCATTTAGTGAAGTAGTTAATTCATTTTCCATCGCTGCACCCAAATAAGCCGAGGGTGAAGTTGGGCTAATTAGATTCACCTTGTTGAAAGATCTGTGAAATCCGAAGCCATGCACACTGAACTTATCAACAGAGCTACAGGCCTAGATTTATAATGGAAGACTCTGCGAAGTGTTCCTGCGTGCCAGGGATTGCACAAGCGCATGATTTAATAGAGCGAAGAGCCCAGGAACGCTCCCCTGCAACTGACACTCTCACGCCTTGCTAACCTTCTCTGAAACGCGTGCTTAGATGTATGTGTGTGTATCTTAAGTATTTTTATACCTGAGATACACCTTTATGCTTTTTATAACTAGCATTTTACCTTTTTTTTTTTTTTTTTTTCTTTCTTTCATAACGTAGCTTTTGTTGTTTCTACGTTTAAGTTTCCAGCACTTAACAAGCTCAACTGTTTGTGAGACTAGGCTAGTCACAGGTTTCAAGCAAGGTTATGACCGCTCCTCCCAAGGTTTCATGGCCTCCTTTTCCTGACACAGGCCTCAGGCTAGTTTGTTAGCCCTGTGTGTTAGGAACGCCATCTCTTCAGGATAAATTCTCTCTAAACAGCAGCCGGAGCTAAAGCCTGATACACTTCCCAGTGTTTTTCCTCCTTCCTCGCAATTGAGGAATGTCAGGTGAAACAAAAGACCTCTCCTCAGATGAGTAGATGGGCTCCAGTGCCAAAAATCAACTGCACCTTCGGCGGTTACTGTTTGGATGTTACACAGGCACTCATAACTCTTATTCACAAGATGACCATTTTAGTTTTCAAATTTGATTGGTCGTCAAAGCCTATTTAACATCGTTATTTATTTTTTTAATAATGCATTTTTCTCAATAAAGCATTTGACCATTTAAGATGTGGAGGCATGCCAGCATTCTGAATAGGTTTCTCAAATTTTTGAGCCCGCATTCTGTCATATACTAGTGATGTGGGGGTGCGTGGTTGAGTAATGAGGAGTTTTAGATTATTTTTAGATACATCTGCCATTGTAATAGGTTACCTAATGGTTCTGTTGGGTTGTGCAAGAACACTTTGTTCCATGCATATTTAGTCATTGTGAACGTCATGCGATGCAGAAGCCACGACTCACCAAGGACGCTTCCTCCCTTTTCGCCTACGTTTTTATTTTCTGTAACCGGTGCCTGTCTTGTTCCGCTGATGCTGGCCTACACATCGCTGGTGTAGACACAAATCGTGTCGGCACACAGGAAGCCTTCCCTGACCAGGCCAAAGGCAAATGATGGGATACAGAGGTTCTGTCTATCTCAGGTTCTGTCTCTCATCCTAAAATCTGTCTGTTCTCCGTACAAAGGGCAGCAAAGTCACAGACACAGAAGGAACAGCGAATGATAAGAGAAGGAGGATGATGAAAAAACAAGTTGCGTTGTTGACCAACTGTAGGCCAGGGTGCATTGTGGGGGTTAACCCTAACCTATATTTTGGAGTGGTGGTCAGACACTACGGTGCAAGAAGCCGAAGTTGGACCGCCATGCTGGTTCGCCTAAATGGCCGTTGAAATTAGTTTTTGATACAGTGGATGTGCACTGTGGCCTTTGTTGGCGTGCATATATTTATAAGTCATTGAGTCGTGTAATGTAAGGCTGGACTGTGCTGTCATTTCTCCCATGGCTCCACTCTGGGGAAGTGTGTTGCATTTGTTTCCTGTGGCCGGTGCTTCTCTTCTTATCCTGTCCCACTCTCTCAGAGATGTGGGCAGTCAAATATACTAGCCAGTATTATCTGTTTTTGTCCCCCCAGTATCACTATCTCTGTGTGGAGCCCTTGCCTAAATGAATTAGAGGAGATCTGTCATTGTGTTGTTTGGACTGCAGTCAGAGCCTGATCGGCAGCATTCAGTAGAATCCAACATTTGGTTACTCCCACATGCCAACCTCGACTTCATGAATGTACGTTCTGCGAGAGTTCATCTGTTGCAGCAGTAGGCTTTAGGCTTTCTTAGCTATGCAGAGCGCAGTTAATGCTACCGACGTGCAGTACATGTTTTTGTAGCTGTGGCGTAATCACTGCTGTCCACACAAATCGGTCTGGGTTTACCCAAACTTCGCACGGCTTTATTCCTCCTGTCCCAAGACTTCCCACAGTCGTTAGCACGTAGCACAAAAACAGGTCTTGAACACGGCCTGTAGTCTTATAATGTATAATGGGAGTTTTGGCTTTTATTTCCGGTTCCTCATGCCGCCTGCAAGTGGTGTGGCTGGCCTCTCCCCGGAGGTCTGGCTCGTGCTCCTTTTACTGGGGAGACAGGTGATTAGTAAACACACACACCTGTTCCCCTTCCCCAAGTCCCGTGAACCACACCTCCAAACATTCCGTTCCACACTCACAAGAGCTAAACCACGCCCACACTCTCACAGTAGGCTTCCTTTTTAATTGTCTTTGTAAAAGTCTCAGCCTGCGTTTAATCCACGAGCTAACAGGATATGTGTGCTACATATCCTGTTAGCTCCCCGAATACCAAAGCCCGTTTAGGAATAATAAAACAGTTATTGAACCCTACTGGACACAATCTGTGTGTGCGCTATATTGAGTAGCTAGGATGAACTACAGTGTCACATTTAGTTGCCAGTCGCAGAGATGAGCTTCATTAGAAACCATATTGCAGTTATGTGTACAGCAACCAGCTTGGGTTTAGTTATCGCCCAAGGCGTCAAGGTCAAAGCCATTGTGGGGTTAACATAACGATCCTAAAGCACCGCTAATTCGGGACTGTGTTTACGGGTCGTTGTTTCAGTCTGCAAGCAGACGCTCCCCACAGGAAACGGGTCCAGCCTGCTAGCTTTGTTCAGATGTGCTTGTTCACCGTGTGCTTCTTCTTCGTCTTCTAGATTTTATGGATTCATTAAAAATGAGCGTGTGTGGTGTTATATCAACCCTTATGTTTGCTAGCGCACAAAAGCAGTGTGTCCTTGTTGACCTAAATATGGTTGATGTCTTCTGGTGCTCATGGAACCATGATTAGAAACAGCTTGGTATTGCTCTGTTGATTAATTTCTGGTGTGTATTTCTCTGTCAGACAATACTGTCGTTAATACGGAGCAATGGCAATCCATTATTGACATAAACAACAGCATAAGGTATTACATTGTGTTCGAATGAATGTGATATCTATAAGCTACGTGAAATATTGGAAACTCTCACCAGAGGCTGTAGGCATAAATCCAGCCTCTGTTATTGTTACGATATACAAACACATGGTGAATTAATAACCCCTATTTTCCAGTGTGATTTGACTCAGCACAGCGGAACATCACCAAGGGTGATTAAGTTATCCAACAATATTGACAACCTCTGGGGAAACGTTTTATCTGTGGTATTGAGACACTTGTGTGTATTTCTAGTGACTTTGTTGTTTATTCCATGTTCTGTTATTGCCCCATTTTGCTGTAAATGCCACTGGATCTTCTGATGTGACATTTTTTACACCTCCCTGTAAATTCCCTCCCTTTCCCCCTCAAGGGAGCCCTCTTCACATGCTCGATCTTTCCTCAGTGGAAAAGGTGTTTTGAGTGTTCGGTGGGTGGGTGGGTGTCTTGGCCCCCACCAAGACCACATGTGACAACAGCTGAGCAGGCTCCACAATCGAGCATCTGTCTTGGCCAAGCTGCAGGAAAGAATGCCCCTGCTACACTTTACCCCCCCCCCTCTGTCACTGTCATTTCTCCGTAGCCACAGCCTTGAGATTTACTGCTGTAAAATTGCCGTAATTCAAGCAGGGTGTGTAATTAGCATAGCCGTCATGTGAAGCGCTTTGAACCTCCATTCTGCAATTTCCCCAAACTACAGTTTTGACATCACACGTTTGAAATGTGAAAACTCTTTAAAGCACAGCTCCCAATAAAATGTACAGTTACTGCAAATACAGCAGCTCTCTTTCGTATATGAGGGATTTCGTAACTGTCGCTCGTAGCAATCGGTCGGAAAATCTAACCGAAACTAAGGCGGCGAGAAGGTTCTGGAATGGTGGGGACAGGTGGAGGCCTTGTTGCCACAATTGAGGGGACAGCTGCTTTTCCACTGACACGAGGGAGCCATGTGTGGCAGCCATTCACGTAGAAAGACTCCTATTGTAACGCTAACGTTGACAATGCTTTAACTACCTTTTATACCTAATAGTAGCGCTTTCGTACTGCATACCGGACAGTCCTGGCCATTGACCTCCTAAGATCCCCTAAATCCAATGAGTTCGGCGTGTTGTGCGTATGTTTGATGTGACGATTCTTTGTTGTTTTGTTTCTCCAGAAGCTCTCCAGAGACCGGACTTTGAGCCCCAGGGTCTGACAGAAGCTGCCCGCTGGAACTCCAAAGAGAATCTGCTGTCTGGCCCCAGCGAGAATGACCCCAACCTGTTTGTGGCGCTCTACGACTTTGTGGCCAGCGGCGACAACACCCTCAGCATCACCAAAGGTGAGGGGGATTAAATGCGTTGCATGCTTTCCAAATGCCTTCTCTTTGCCTATGCCGGCGTCTCGTCTCCCCCTGAATGGGGCTTGACTCTCAACAAACCGCATTATAATTAGTGCAGCTTTTCATGGTGAATTTCCAAAGGAATCTGAGACTGTCTGGATTGCAGGTTGGTGCACACTGCACCAATGCTTCATTATGCTTTGCCCGGACACCTTTCAATTGGTTTGTACGAACATGCAGAAGTTTGTTAGTGGGTTACTAGATCACCTACTTTAGTGGAGTGCCGTGGCATTTCAGCATTTAGTGACATTCAGTCGTATGTTAACAAAGCATTTAAAGCGGTGGTGGTGAGGAGGAACAAAGCGTACGTATATACATTTTATGTAATTACCAATCTTGTCCCCTCAGATGGTTGCTTGCATTTTGGTCCTGTGTGTCACATTGTTACTTAGAATGATGTCATTCTAGAGTCCACTGACCCAGCAGGGTGTGTTTACAAAAACAATATTCCCTTTGGGATTATTTTGGACAGAAATACCCCTCGGACAGGGTTTTGTTTTCTTCCACTACACTCAACACGTGTGTGTGCATTTGTTGCGTTTGTGTGTGTGCGCGTGCATCCCAGTTGTACCAAACTATGACCGGACTTACAATAGCATTATATAGCGGTATGGCGCGGGCCCTGTGGCGTCCGCCCGCGCCATACCTCTCTCCGTCTGACTCTAGCTTCCTGGCGATGGGCTCACTGAGGTTTTTCCACTGGAGCAGCTGGAAAACAATATTGCAGATGAAGCACCCAGACAAATGGAGGAAGGAAGCAGAGAAATGCACTCGCGCGCACACACGCACGCACACACACGCACATACACAACAATTCGTTTCTCACATTTTACACCTGCTGAAGAAGAATGGGTAAAGAGAGTTCAAGGGGATTCTGGGTAAATTACGAGGATGTTTTGGTGTCGTACACGGCATAGAGCACTTGTAGGGAGTCTATAGTAGAGTCATCGTGTGTTACTTTTCACCAAGAAACGCCACAATAGAGGGGTTTATTTAGTGTGACCGGTCCACCCATTCAGTCTGGTGAACAGAACATGTTGTGACTAGCTTGCCCAGTGTCCACGAGTTAGGCTAACATTAGGCTCAGTGGATTCAAACCTCAGTGAGCAAACTACCCTCGGCTATGGGTGCATGGGAGCTTTTCTAGACTCTCAGCTGTAGAAGTAAATACTCCATTAGCTTAGATCTGTAATAGGGATGTACTGTAACTAATAGTTAAACAATCCTAGCTAATGTCAATATGCACAGGTACTTTAAATTGTCAATAGACCAATACCGTTGACTTATTTCAAGTACGTTGATAGATTGCTATTATCAGACAAGGCTAATGGAAGATCAAAGTAGACATAACATTATTTTTATTCCATAACATAATTTAGCTTGAGTTAACTATTTTGCTAAAGTCAATGTATCTGTGAGAGTGGTTATGTGGTTGGTTAGCTGGTTGGCTAGCTAGTTAGCTAACATGTCTAGTTAGTTAACATGTCTACCTCTGCCCGCTGCCAGGGGAGAAGCTGCGGGTGCTGGGCTACAACCACAATGGCGAGTGGTGCGAAGCGCAGAGCAAGAACGGCCAGGGCTGGGTGCCCTCCAACTACATCACGCCCGTCAACAGCCTGGAGAAGCACAGCTGGTACCACGGGCCTGTGTCGCGCAACGCCGCCGAGTACCTGCTGAGCTCGGGCATCAATGGCAGCTTCCTGGTGCGGGAGAGCGAGAGCAGCCCGGGCCAGAGGTCCATCTCGCTGCGGTACGAGGGAAGGGTCTACCACTACAGGATCAACACTGCGTCTGACACCAAGGTGGGCACCAGAACACACACACACACAAACCTACTAAAGCAGTGGTTCTTTTAAAGCCCCAGTGTAGTGAACAACCAAATGCCCTGTCCCGTCACATGGTTCCCTCGGGGCTAACGAAGCTCATTAAACAAGACAGCTGCCTATCGCGGAGGTCTCTCCACCACCCAAACAGACAATGAATTGGGCCTCCTCTGGTTGTAAGGTATTTACAGAAGGCTCCTGGCACTAGTTTGAGAGCAAATATGTCTCTGTTTTCACTGTGCTCTGTCTCTCTTACTGGGCCTTTCACTTTTATAGACCCAAACTAGGAACACATGATGGCTAATTACACTGTTTTATGGTTTCTGAAATTCTTGGAAAGGCTTGGAGGATTTTGGGGGTTTTGCAATAGTTTTTCACGCACAGGCTCTCTGGATCGGGGAATGTCCCTTTACATGTGCAAGGTGAGCTCTCTACTAGAACACAGCACATTACGGAAACACCTCTAAAGCTCCCTGTTCATCAAATCCTAGTTTCTCCAGCTGAGGTGGTCAGGTGTGTTGTTTCAAGGGACTTGAAGGAGTTGCACTATCTCTCTAATGTGTCATTGAGCCAAATTCTTCTCTCCAACGGTCTAAAATGGGCCAGTCAGTTTTGGGCCCCAGGTGTGACATTGTTTCTGGATTGTAACCAATCATCTCTGACCTATGCTGCCACTCCCAGTCAGATAGCCAATCAGCTAAGGGCATGCTATAAAAACACCAACTGAAACAGAACGTTCAGCAGGAAGTGGGGAAAAAGTCTGTCCAGAATGACAGTTGGTAAATGGAATGACACGGGGCCTTAGATCAACCCAGGTATCTGTTTAGAGACGGGCCTCATATGATGGACCAATCGGGACCTCTTTTGATTTCTAACGTCTCTTTGTTTCCACTCTGGTCAAAGGCTGTTGTTTTCCCTCTCTGTTGCGCACACCGTTGACTGGTGCAAAGAGCCCTATTCATACGTGCCCAAGAGTTTCTCGTGAGGCGCTCGCGGCACGCTGGGCAGAACAGAGGGAATAATTGAGGCCTGGTTATGTAAGACCAGGACAATGGAAAAGAATCTGTGTCCAGTAAGTCCTGTCCAGTGTCCCTCCCTACAGCCGGCAGCTTGACTGATGACCTGTGTGGGCTGTGGTCCCCTCCTGGGGAAGAAGCGTTTAAAGGCTCTAACCCACCCGAGAGAGAGAGAGACCATGTGCAGAAGTAGATTTAGGATCTGTTTGTTACGCAGGTTTTAATTTACAGTTAAAGTGGTGTAAGTAGCAGGAAGATGCATTTAGGAATGTGAATTATCCCTCCAAATAATTTTTTACTATGCTACAATTATATATTACAATTGTATATTATAACTCTATAGTTTCTGCTGCTAAGATTTAAGTGGGCCAGGTTACTGTGACTAGTATGTTATATTCCCTTGAGAACACGATGTTGGCGGGATTGATTTTTATATATATATATATATATATATATATATATGTGTGTGTATATGTATATATATGTGTGTGTGTGTGTGTGTATATATATATATATATATATATATGTGTGTGTATATATATATATATGTGTATATGTGGATAGTGTAGCGTGGTCAATTGATTAATAAAGTGACGCGGTGACTGACAGCTGTTTGCAAAACGGGCGTGTGAGCGAACATGTCTGTCTCACAGTTGCTACATAGTAAATCACAATAACGGCAGCTCTCCACGGAACAGGTCGATGTGTTGAGTGTACCCCTAGGGGTTACTTGGGGGAGCTGCAGGGGGGTCGGTTTGAGAACCACTGGTTCTCTACGGGGGCAGGATGGTCTAGTGGTCTAGGCGTTTGACTCCTACCCAGAAGGTCATGGGTTTGCAAGATGCCTAATGTCCTAATTATATAGCATACAAACACAACAAAGCAATAACAATGCACGGCTGTACGCGTCGAGTGTGCCCCCTAGGGGTCATTTAAGGAACTGCAGGGGGGTCCACTGTTCCATCTTACAACACAACAAAGCAATAACAATGCCCCTCTCCTCCCACAGCTGTACGTGTCATCGGAGAGCCGCTTCAACACGCTGGCGGAACTGGTGCACCACCACTCCACGGTGGCGGACGGCCTCATCACCACGCTGCACTACCCGGCGCCCAAGCGCAACAAGCCCACGGTGTACGGTGTGTCGCCCAACTACGACAAGTGGGAGATGGAGCGCACCGACATCACCATGAAGCACAAGCTGGGCGGGGGCCAGTACGGGGAGGTGTACGAGGGTGTGTGGAAGAAGTACAGCCTCACCGTGGCCGTCAAGACGCTCAAGGTACGCCCTAGCTAGCGTCCTAAGCTAGCGTCCTAGCTAGTGCCCTAGATAACATTCTAAGCTAGCGCCCTAGCTAACATCCTAAGCTAGCGTCTTGACTAGCGCCACTGGGGGGGGGGGGGGGGGGGATTACTGTTGTCCTCAGGATAGGTGGTCGTGGGTCGTGGGTTCGATCCCCATCAGGCCCGGCCCTACCTGTAAGCATCCATGAGATGTCTAACCCCTACCTGCTCCTTATCACTGTAACTGTCACTTAGGATAAAAGCGTCTAAATGAACTGATTGTAATAGTTTTTTACAGTATAGGCATGTTTATTATTAGTTAATATCCTCGAATGTTTCTATCATCCTATTACGACTAGTTCCTTTAATGCTCTTCCCAGAAATAAGACCACATGCATTGAATACGTTAGCGATGAACAATAGCCTACGAAGGAACTATGAGCCTACTAAGACGAGCTCCATGCGTATGAAGGTCAACATGGCAGAATATGGACAGAAAGGACAGTAATAGGGCCACTATAAATAATATTAAACACCCCGCTCCAAAACCAATGTAATGGTGACAGTTGGCAGTGTACCACATTCCTAACTGAGTGTGATCTCATATCAAAAACACCACAATGAGGCCGATGTGCACAATATTATAATCGGGCTCGCTGACCAACTGGCGCTATACAGCATGGGCCAGACATTTGATCCACATCAGATGCGACGGTTACATAGATACATAAACACAGAGCCATTAGTCCAGTGTCTGTGTAAATAGGCTGCTGGGAGTCATTATCCTCGACTACGTCATCGGTCAAGGAAAATGATCGTTGACGGCTTGGCTTCACTTGGAACGCGTGACCGGGAGCCATGTTTTCTCACGGGTGTGTCGTCGCCGCCTGGTGTTGCGTAGACGCAACTGCGGCTGGCTTGTCCTAGTCTGAGTTGTTCCTCTTTTCATGTGGTCAGGAGGACACCATGGAGGTGGAGGAGTTTCTGAAGGAGGCTGCTGTAATGAAAGAAATCAAACACCCCAACCTGGTCCAGCTACTGGGTAAGCCTGTGTGCTCCACTCCTAACACTCCTTAGTAGTGTCTTAGTGAGCACCGTGCTGAACAGTGTCCCCTATTCAGCATGGTCCACTGTTTATTACATAGGAACACTTACAGTACAGTGTAATTACTATTATTATTGTAATACTTACAGCAATACACTAATTGCTATGCTACAGTAGCACTTATTACTGTTACATACAATTTTTACAGTGAATACTTACGATGAAATTGTAATACAGTGCAATATTACAGAATTGTATAGAAATGAATGACAATAAAGTTGATGTAATCTAATTAACCCCACCCGTGTGTGTGTGTGTGTGTGTGTGTGTGTGTGCCAGGCGTGTGCACACGGGAGCCGCCCTTCTACATCATCACAGAGTTCATGACGCACGGCAACCTGCTGGACTACCTGCGGGAGTGCAACCGCCAGGAGGTCAACGCCGTGGTGCTCCTGCACATGGCCACGCAGATCTCCTCCGCCATGGAGTACCTGGAGAGGAAGAACTTCATCCACAGGTGGGTGGGGGTGGGGTCTGGCCAGGGGCCTCCAAACGGGGGGGCCTTGCTCCTTCCTCCTATCCGGGGCTTTTAGAGGCTCAGCAGCAAGCCCCCTCCTCCTCAGTGTTTGTTTACAACCGCAACGTTCAAATTCGAACAATGCAAGCATGTGTGGCCGTGGCCATTTAGGAAAAGTCACGGAAGGACACAAACGAGGCACGTACATTGATTTAATAATTATTTAAAAACGCAACATTGAATGACGTGGCAAATCGCGGTCCTAGTGTTAATCCAGTCTTGCTATAATGTGCGTACATTGTAATGGTTTATATATTATGTTTTATTTAATTTTTTTATGCTTTGTTATTTGACTTAAAATAAGTGGTTATGGGGCTGTGATTTGCGTGAGAGGGGTCGCGTCCCCTCAACCACTCCCTTTTTTGGGCTTGTGGCTTGAGAACCCTCTGCATTACAATGAATGGGTAGTCGTTTCCTACATCACTTCCACTAATGTTTTAGTGTGTTTATGTCCTCTGTTATTCCTCTCTTTGCCCTCATCCCCCTCTCCTTTACTCCTTTACTCTGTCTGTCTGTCTGTCGCATGGCTGCTAGGGGAGGGCATGGCTCTGCTGGAACTGCATTTAGGCTTTTTGTTGTGGCATGTTTTTAATGAGGCCCGTTGGGAAGCCGCAACGTGATTTATGTCTGTTCCTGTCTCCTAACATCTTAGCCTGACGAGACTTGGCTTGCCACTCTCGCTTTCAAACGGAGATGGCTCGCCCAGTGGTTCACTGTGGTTCAAAACGGTTCACTGTGGTTCAAAACGGTTCACTGTGGTTCAATACGGTTCACTGTGGTTTACTCTTAATTCATGTTAATCTCAACCCTCAATGAAAAGTGGTTGCCATATTGGACCGTCCGTACGTGTTTCTCAATGCCTCACCACGTCTCTCTCTCTCTCTCTCTCACTCAGGGACCTGGCCGCTCGGAACTGCCTGGTGGGGGAGAACCACCTGGTGAAGGTGGCCGACTTCGGCCTGAGCCGACTGATGACCGGGGACACGTACACGGCCCACGCCGGAGCCAAGTTCCCCATCAAGTGGACAGCCCCGGAGAGCCTGGCCTACAACAAGTTCTCCATCAAGTCGGACGTGTGGGGTGAGCAACCCGACAACCGACGTCTTTTCCGTGACTTTTCCAGGTTCTCTTAGACTGCTCAAGTGAAATGTGCGTTTCCTCAGCGTTCGGCGTGCTGCTGTGGGAGATCGCCACCTACGGCATGTCCCCCTACCCTGGCATCGACCTGTCCCAGGTCTACGAGCTCCTGGAGAACGACGTCCGTATGGAGCGTCCCGAGGGCTGCCCCGAGAAGGTCTACCAGCTCATGAGGGCCTGTGAGTCGACGTGCACCGGGCCCGCCATCGCTAAATTGACCCAGTCACGTGTGGGGTTGTGTGTGTGTGCGTGTGTGCACGATAGTCTAGTCTAGTGGTCCGGGTGCTCACTGTGAGTCTCTTTGCATAAAAGCCTCTGCTAAAGGACCTGGTTGTAATTGGTTTGCACAACTTGGATGAACACTTGCATTAAAGCTACAATCTGAAGCCTATTCATCATAAATTCATAAATTCATTCATAAAGGCATTCATAAATGCCTGTGGTTTACAAGCGTCTGCTACAGCATTTCTCAGTACATGTGTTAATAGCTGAATAGGTCATACCCCAGTCATAGTAAGCAGACAGCAGCATGTTGTCAGGACTAACTTAGCTGTACATGTCACAACATACATTACCTAACATATCAATCAGTCCTCATAACAGTTGCTAACAGCCTAACTACATACTTTCAGGCTGGAAGTGGAACCCGGCAGAGCGGCCCACTTTCGCCGAGACCCACCAGGCCTTTGAGACCATGTTCCAGGAGTCCAGCATCTCAGACGGTCAGTCTGCCCCCCGGGGAACAATAAGTACCCCCCACCCTCCTTGAAAACACCTCTCACCCTGTTCCCCCCCCCGTGTGTGTGTGTTGTATGTGTGCGTGCTCAGAGGTGGAGAAGGAGTTGGGCAAGAAGGGCAAGAAGATGACTCTGGGCCCCCTCCAGCAGGCTCCAGAACTGCCCACCAAGACCAGAACTCTGCGCAGGAACATGGAGAGCCGGGACGGAGACAGCCCCGGTGAGCCCCCCCCCTCTCTCTCTGAGTGGACGCAGTTGTCTACGTGGAGACGTGATCGCCACCTATTGGTTTATTGGGTTACAGAATCACTGCTCCCATCACTAAATAGGCGTCTGTCAATATTTGTAAACTGATCGTTTTCACGATCTCCCATTGGGAAAGGAATCACCTAGCTCAGGGGTGGCCATACGCATACACAGACCTCTGCTCAGCCAGATCTAATGAAAATAACCACACCAACATGATAATATCAGTAATTTTCAACAGTTAACATGTTCACTGTCTCACACACACACAAACTTTCAGTTCAAGCAAGTCCACAAACAATAATAGAATAATTTTCAATAACATCTTTCTCTTACTATGCTGCTTAGTGAGA
>JAODLI010074550.1:0-13076 GCA_027575585.1 Percopsis omiscomaycus | reverse complement strand
GAGAGAGAGAGAGAGAGATAGAGAGAGAGAGAGAGAGAGAGAGAGAGAGAGAGAGAGAGAGAGAGAGAGAGAGAGAGGAATGCATGCAGCAACGCACGATTGTCGATATAGAAATGTCTGGCACACACACCACGCACAGCGCACACAACTCCCCAGCAGACAATCAGCCACGGACTATAGGAATGAACAGGCAGCGGTCTAATATTCATAAACAAAGCTCACTCCAAACCACTCAGTGATATATGAATTATGAATTGATGTGAATTATGGCTCCGTGGGACATTCTTTTCTTCTCATCAATCAGAGCGCTTACAGTGGAGAGACCCAAACACACACACACACACACACACACACACACACATAACACAAGCAAATAATTAATTCACGACTATTATGTCAATATGAAGTAAATAATATTTATTCATACTAAAATGCAATATTGAATAGTTTACAAAAATAGAAACACGATTTCTAGTATACTGTAACAACAAATATTTCAATTCATTGAGGATAATTTAGTGAGAAATTAAATCAATCTTCCCATGGTAGAAACCATTCATTTAAAATGACCAAAAGCAGTTAGCTCTGTTTTTCTGTCCAACAGAAACAGCCACTGCACAGAGACATTAATAAAGTCAATCTGATTGGGGCTTTGGCAGGACCACATTTAACATGGAATATAAATGTATTACTAGTATTAAAATGTCCAACAATTAGATGTAGTGTCCTAAACATATTATAACCTTGAGTTCTGGGCATGGTATTCCTGTATATAGCCGTGTTATATGAGCAGAATTTGTCTTCATGGAAACATACACACACAGACACACACGGCCCGTGAAGCCTGTGTTTGTGTGCGTTTGATGAGATGATGGTTGATACAAAGAGAGAGAGAGAGAGAGAGGAAGAAAGAGGAAGAAAAGAGGAAGAAAGAGGGAGAGAAAGAGGGAGAGAAAGAGAGAAACAGAACAAGATAGGAAGAGAGTGAAAGAGAGAGAGGGAGAGAAAGAGAGGGAGAGAAAGAGAGAGAAACAGAGTGAAAGAGAGAGAGGGAGAGAAAGAGAGAGAAACAGAGTGAAAGAGAGAGAGGGAGAGAAACAGAGAGAAACAGAGTGAAAGAGAGAGAGGGAGAGAAACAGAGAGAAACAGAGTGAAAGAGAGAGAGGCAGAAAAAGAGAGAGAAAGAGACAAAGAGAGAAATGGAATGAAAGAGAGAGGCAGAGAAAGAGAGAGGAAATGGAGGTAGAGTGAGACACAGTGTGTGGGAACGTCCTAGAGAGGAGGGCTGACAGCCCCGCTGGTATAATACGCTCACATCAGACCAACACATCTTCCTCTGTCATGTATCCTGGCTGACAGAGGTGTCTGCGCTCGCACACACATACAGGTTGAGATTTGTTAGGGCCGTGCATCACAGCAGGAACCATGTGAAGGGAGCGGCGTTTAGATACAGTCTGTGTTCTGTAACACGGGCTGTCTTGAGGACGGTAACACACACGATAACACATGCTAACACACGCCAACACCCTCGCGCACAGACAAGACACAAACTGTTCTCCCAATAAGCTAGTTGCGTGTGTTTTGATAACGGACTCCGACATAGGCTAGTTAGCAGCGCCGCTAATGAACGGCTGCTCGCGGTTCTATTTGGCCCGAGCGATCAGCTAGCTTAGACCTTCTACCAGCGTCCTCGTGACAGAAGACGAGAGGCTGTCTGAGGTTAATTTGAAGCCTGGTGGAAGAAGGTTCAGAGAAAATGGTCCAATCGAATGGTTTCTTGAGATTTCTTCTGTGTTATTTAGATAATGACAGGCATATGATGTACTGACAGGGGACAAATGACTGTTGGGAAATAGGAATAATAAAATAATTTCTATAGAATAAATTAAGTAAATCTGCCAGGGCTTTAAAAAAATGAGAGACTTGCAGATAAAACTAGATGCGCAAACGGTATTTAAAGTCGTATTTCAACCAATAGTTATTTGCCGCCTACCATCATAAAAATGTCATTCTGCAAGAAATTTCTGTCTGCGCGGAAATGGGACCATGAAATGACAATGGGCCGGCTAAGATATGAGGCAGCTCACACAGGCTCACTTGCCCGCCATAATGTCCAGGCTTTAACGCTAAAAAGACCACCGTGTCAATCGTCAATCAACAAATGCAATTTCCCATTTTGCTAACATCATAAATGTTTTCCTCTTCAATGATAAAAAGGCAACTGTCCTTTAATTTTCCTTTTTTCTTTATAGGGTTGCTATTTTCTGGTGATAAAATTTCAAACAGACGGAAAAGCTTGAAGAAGGAATCTGTCTAAAGTTGTATTTAATCTGCCGCTTTCTCGTTCTGCGCTCGGACCACTGAAGATGTTGATTGGGTCCGGGTTGAGATTCACCTCATTCATGCCAGACTGTAATTTAGCCAATGAATCGTATACGGGACATCTTCTCATGGCGTGTGTGTGTGCAGAACAAGTCTGTCCCCGGAGCCGGCGACAGCCACAGTTTTGGATAAAATAGCTTCTTAGAGCACAAACTGGTTTCATTTGGGTGTCCTGCCCTTCGGATGTCCCCCCCAAAGCTAAGCGCCTCAGATCCCGTCGGCGCCTGTCAGCGCCTCAACAGAGACATGCACCCCGGTGACAGACAGTCAAAGCACAAGGCCAGCACCAGCGCTAGTACCACCAAAGTGTGACAGTTTAATCGGCAGCTCTGAACATGTCGGCAGCGGGGTTGTCTCGAGCCGCAGGACAACATCTCATTAGAACCTGTTCTCATGTCTCTCTTTGCCTGTGTCCATCTGCCTCTGTCCCACACTAGGGTTAAGGTATGGACCATCTGTCACCTACATATGCTGGAGAACAATAAAGGGTCCGTCTGTGTCTGTCAACGTCTAAACTAATTCATTGGGATCATTGGGTTTCTCACAGATCCCCCCCAATTCAGATATTAACTAAATATTCACAAAAATAAAAACATTTCTATCATTATCATTACCAGAAACGCGGTGGAGATATATTATGTAAAATGCGTCAGGAGCCTTAGATTTTGAAAACTTTAGAAGATTTTCCCCCATGCTTGTCTTTAACGTATGTCAGTGGAACAAACAGGGTTGTGGCTTCTAGTTATTGTATAGTTCCATGGTTGGTCCTGAGGGCTGCTTAATTTTACTGTAGGACAGTCCCCGTAAATAAAACAGTGTGCCAGTTGTTCCCTGCAGCGTCTGGGGAGCTTCCAGGTACAGTAAGAGCTCCTGTCACAACGGCCCAACGTTAGGCACATATGCCCCTCCTGTCAGAGCCAATTGCATCCCAGGGCTCGGGAGAGCTGAGGTCCTCGCCCGATCCTTTTCCCTGGTGGTCACAATTAGAACTACGATCATGTGGGATGTGCGCTGAAATGTAGGTTGTCCCCCGACACTTTTTCTAATCGCAAATTATATTTCGCAATGCCTGCCTGTCTCCGCCGATTCACACACCATATGCACATGGGCGGCGCCAGGTGTTGCTATAGCAACACCAAGATTTGGCCTTGCAACTGCTAAGTAACCCTAAGGAAACCACAAGGCTATCCACGTCATTTCATTGCTACTCTCTCTCTTATTTGCAGCTCATATAAATTAGAGCTTTTATCCAATCAGATTTTCCACCTGTGCTGAAAAACCTGTCATATTCTTTAACCAATAATATTTCGTGTTCGCCGTGTTGGGCGTATTCTTTGGCGAGCCTTCTAGAGCTTGCCTGGCAGCGGAGGTCATTGTGACCATGGAGGCTCTCAGCTTTGGGACACATGACAACGCGGGGAGGGGGCTCCCTGGATTGTGGCGAAGGCTGGGTCTACATCAAACCCCCCCTACCGAGGCAGGTGAGAGAGGTTCTTCCTACTCCCCCTCCTCCAACTGCCGGAAGTCCGTCAACGGGAGCCATCACAGCGTCTCACGGCACCAGAATCAGTTCTAATGTAACACTCAAAAGTGAGAGTTTGTCATCAGCCGGTAGGTCTAAATCAAAGCGATTTATTTTAACTTCTGCCATTTAATTTTAAAACGTGGGAACTTTATTATGATTTATGTTCTAGGAAAAGAGAGAACCTTATATTGGGATAAGGAATCAATTTTTTAAGGCGTTTTTTTCTTTGTGTTTTCAGTTTGTTCTTATAATTAATAATAAAGCTATCCATTCTATTATAATCGTTTCCCCCGGGCACTTTGTTCAGAGTTAGTGTGGCTATGTTGATATGTGGTCCTGTCTGCCTCGGCCAATAAGAAAGAGCCCAATGCATCAGCTACTTAGCTAACATGCTAACGAGTTTGCTATTGATAACTCTTAACGACCTGCCTACGCGTTGAATCGATTTCCTGTTAACTTACTCTAGGCAGGAGAAATCAACATCCAGCAATTAGTTCTGGGGTAAGGGAATTAGTTTATACTGCCTGGCTGTGGTGAGGAGATTTATGAAGCTAAATGGGGCCTGCCGGACACTTTCTGTGGCCGTTGTGAATGGTGGTGGCTATGTGTTTGTTCAGCGCTGCCTCTCCTCTGATTGGATGCATTTTAAGGCCTTCAGGGGCCAATACTGTCTTCGGGTTATGATTATAAACTCTGCAAACAGACTGCCAACTGCACATCAGTAGACCCCACAAAGAGCATGGCGGTCCATTAAGGGCTCTGTGCGTCTAACCCATCTGTCTGGTTACCTAGTCTGGAGCAATCAGAAGGTACCATGTGAATACAATTCAATTTCGTCTAACACTGTTTATTAATCAAATGATCTCACAATACGTGTGGCATGTGGATCATATGTAGGACGCTTTTCCAGCGCAAAACAGATTCTTAATCTGTCCTGCAGAGGCTCTCTGTGTATAATACTCCCCTCCGTCACATTCACCCATCACCTGTCCTATACACAGCAAATGTACGTAGTAGGCCTTAAACAAAATAAAGAAAAGCAAAAGACTGATGGAAAGAAAGGGAAGAATGATGAGGGATCATTTAAATAAATGAGCCCAGACAGGTCAGCCCATTTTAACCTGTCCTGTTTCGGAAAAGGAAGAATAATTCTTCTTCTCAGCGGGTAATTCAGCGGGCCAGACCATTATAAAGTAAATTCACAGTTACGGCTGTGGGAGGGGAAAGCTCCTGCCCGAGTCTCTCTGCCTGTGCGAAGGAGAGGGCAAAAGCTAAAAGCGGCTAATACCCATCTGTTCATTCTCTTTTGCTCTCGCTTCTCGGATTTTTCTGCCCCTCTGCAACTCTGTTTATTTCTGCCCTTCTCCACCTTATTACAGTTTATTATAATAATAACTGCGGGCTATGTTCACAAATACGGCTGTGTCCACCTGAAAGTGTGAAAGAGAGAGAGGGAGAGAGAGAGGGAGAAAGAGAGAGGGAGAGAGAAATGCCTTCTCTATACAGGGTGGGTATCCGGACTCAACATATCAATGCATTAACCAGAGTACCATTAGCTAGACGGCTAGGTTTTTATGCCTCAAGCAGCAGAGGTGACTAATTGTTACACATACACACACACACACAAGCACACTTCCATTAGGCCGGTCCAGAAGGAGGCAGTCGATTGCGCGTGTCGGGTCGATGGAGACCAGCGTGGTGTCGGCCATCTCTGCTGTTTTATGGGCTCCGCTCCGCTAGAACCGGCCCGTTTAATAGCGGGCCAAGATCGGCCGTGTCAACACACAGACACGATATCTTTCTGCTTCTTTCCCGTTTTATCCCTTACTTTGCCGTCCCGTTTCTCATTTGTCTCTCCCTGCCTTCTCTCTCTGGCCGGTCTGACTATGTTTCTCATTCTTCCTTTGTCTAATGGCAGAAGAGGAGGAAGAAGAGAGGGGATTTAGAATATTGAGAGAATGGCAGCACTGCATTTGCCATGGCAGAAGAGAATGGCTGAATAAACCGGTGTGTAACTGTGTGGAGAGGCCAGGGCTGTGGAAGATGTGACTGTATGAGGCTGTCAGCCAGGAACACAACATTTGTAAAAACAAAATTCCCCAAACACAAACTTGTTTTTAAGAACCTTTTTGCCTTAAAACACAACTGCTCCCTGTTGGCCATCTGGAAATCAAATTAATTATTAAAAATAGAAATAAACATTTATTTTTTTGCTGCAGAGCCAGTTCACAAAGCCCTTAATTTACAGTATGTAATTACATTTGTTGTTTAGAAAAGACCCATTGTTTGGGGGGGGGGGGGGTATTTATCGAGAGAAACGATCCAGCGATGGATTTTATGTTTTCAGCGGCATGTTTCTAATAGGAAAGACCTGCGGAAAATCTGATTGATCAAGTGATAATTAATAATTCAGAGAAAGACAAGCATTTAAAAACAAGCCATCTTCAACCCAAATCAATTACATTAGCGTTGCCACTGTATTTATTACCAGCGGTGTAAATGAGAAGAGACAAAGATTGCTAACTGTGCACATTTTCCCTCTTAATAATCCAGGTTTCTCTCAGACCCATCTTAAACTCACACGGTGGTATTTCACCTTGAAGGTTCCTCCAGTCAAATATGAATTTGAGTTCTGATTAATTATACAGAGGTACTGCCGTAGGCGTCACGGTAATTCTAATGGATCCTCCTTCATCTCTGCAACATCATCCTTGAAGTGAGTTCTGGCCCTTATTCCAGGTCTCCCACTGTCTCCATTGGACCTCCCAGGCCTGCTTAGCAATAAAGCATTTAACACGAGTGCTATCCCTGCTACATGAGGCGGTAGGAACGCTCCTACTGCAGACTAGGTGTTTATCAGGATCTCAAAGCGAGGTTTGACAGTTCAGACTCATTTCAGAGTCTTCTTTTACCAGTCTCCTGGCTGGGAACAAGTCATGATGAAGAAGACAAATCATCATCACTTTTAGTAGTCTTTGTAGTCTTTGAGACTACAGTGTCTGGGCAGAGACACATTGGACCATATAAGAGTTACCATTCTGCACCAGTCAACCAGGCTGGGGTAAATGCTAATTGCCCATACGTGGCCGTGTTATTGACACAGAACAGCAATTACTGGTCTCTGTAGCCCTCCACACAGTCCCGATTCTCCTGCATATTCAAGAGCAGCTATCGACAGTTCCATTTGCAGCAATCATTACCTCGGCCTGTATTAGCCACCGGAGGCGTCTCTAATTCGGCTACGTATAGATTTACATGCACACACACACACACACACTGCCATGAGCCTGCATACAAACTGAACAGGAAACACAAACCATTGCTCTCCATCGGTGAAAATGAATATATGCAAAACAATAAGCTGCCCGGGCTTTTAAAACATCAATCACGCTACAGCGGACAGGATGTGAAGCCAAACAGGTAAACATATACAGGAAGGACGGCTAAACCTTGATCCTCAGAGGTTTTAATGTCAGAAAGTTTAGTTCACATGTAGCTGGCACACTGGGTCAAAGGGGAACGTTCCATTTTCCATTGCATCTGCCTGTCTGTTTGAGTGACATTTGTCTCTCCAGCCAAGTCAGTATACGCACCGTGTCTGGGAAGCAGTTGGCTATTTATTTATAAATCTGAGAAAAGAGGCCGTTTTATTTTGCAAAGCACCATCTGTCACCCAACTGTGAAGACACATCTGTCCTGCCTGCTGTGACAGCTCGCGCTCCTCATAAGGCGCCCAGGACTGAATTATGAATTCTGCTTCCCTCTGCCTCCACTCACGGGTTCGTTAGCTCGCTCTGCCACTTCTCAGCTAGATCAAATGCTTTTAGGCGACGCCGGGAGGTGTTTGTGGCGTCCATGGTTTGGGCAGAGTGCGCTTAAAACGTGCCAGCGGCTCTTGTGATGCTGGGAGTTATGGAGGTACAGGGATAGATTCATTCAACATACACTGGGTGTTTCTCAAAGTCAAGGATGCTTCCTTGGTAGGACGGGTCTTTCCAAGTCGGGTCCTTCGGAGGCTAGGCAAGACTCTAGCAGGCATTCGTCATTGTAAAGGTCCTGCCTTCAATTTCTCTCGTACAGGCACATAGGATTGTGGGTACTTTAACGTTCTTACACATGCATCCTTGAAAATTCTCGGATGGAAGGACTCAAAGGACCCCAGACATCAGAACAGTTCTTCGGTCGGGTTCGATGACGTCGCATCCTTGAAATAGCAGCCGTTAAGGACCCTTCCTTGACTTTCAGAAACACCCAGTGGGTCCTCACTTGTGTGTCAAAAACTTTACATGTAAAAAGGTGCGCTTGCAATGCAGAAACGTTTTGGCTTCAAACTCCAACATGGCTCCCCCGCACCCAGGGGGAGGCATGGCACCCCTCTCTACCCCTCCACCCAATGCTTTCGTGGGTATCTGTGCTTCAAAACATAAACAGTGAGCTGGGGCCGTACCCTTAAGCACAAATGAGGAACATTCCTTGATAGAATGAGTACAAATCATTTGCAGTTTGCTTGGCTTGGCCCTTTACATTTACTAAATATACTGTGCAAGTTTTCTGGTCACTTTTTTTCAAGGGGGTCTATCAGACTATTTTAATCATGGGTACGATAGTGACACATACAGCACTGTATGTGTCACAATGTCTTTGAGGTTCTGCCACTGTGGTCCACCACATAAAGCTCATTTGCATTTGTGGTGGAGACTGCAATTTGTCCTGGTGGCTTTCGGAGACCAGGTCCATTTGCTGAATTTTACACACACACAAAACACACGCACACCATCGCTTGCACGCAGGCACACACACACACACAATGCTGAAGCAATTTATCACTGGAACTTTCAAATTGCTGTTAAATTGTTTGTGGTGTAAAATAAGTCTGGCAGGAGAGAGACATCACAAACGCTGTATTTAAACCTTACCCTCTATTGGACAGAGAGGGGAATATGTGTGAGCGTGTGTGTGTGTGTGTGTGTGTGTGCGTGCGTGCGTGCGTGGAATAGCATCTGAGAGTAAACAGGAGATGTTTGTTATAATTACAGCCTCTTCCTGACCTGTCACAGCTCCTGTCTTCTCTCTCTCTTTTGTCACGTCTGTGTCTTTGTCTCCCCTCTGTCCCAGCGCGTGACTCAGCGCGAGAGCAAAACCATCGCGGTCGTCGTGACGACAGAGACGTGACGTGGCAGGGGGGGGGGAACGGAGCGTTCTTTTCGTCTCCTGTTGCTAGAAGAACGCGGCCGTGGAAACAGCTGTGTACTCTGTACTCTGTGCGGGGAACACGTTAGGGGGTGTGTGTGTGCACCTTTGGTGTGTGTGGGCAAGTATGTGCCAGTGACACACACACACACACACACACACACACATACAGAGGTGTGGTTATGGCCTATGTGAGGTCAGGAACATCCATCGGCGTTTGCGAGTCCCTGCTCGAGTCAAAACAAGGATCGTCCAATCACAGCTCACCATTCAGACCTTTAAAACGTACTCAACAGCTTGTAGGGTTTGTTCACCAACAACACAGAGAGAGAGAGAGAGAGAGAGAGAGAGAGAGAGAGAGAGAGAGAGAGAGAGAGAGAGAGAGAGAGAGAGAGAGGGAGAGAGAACGAGGTAGATAAATCACACCAAGGTGACGGCCTTCCTGTGTGAAAATGATGCAGCTTTAGGAGGAGTAGGGGGGAGGGGTAATGGTGTCTGTGTTGTCTGGAATTATTGTCTGGAAAACCACGTTAAATATGTATCTCTACCAGCAGATAGATAGTTAGGACTTCTACTGAAGCAGATACTGTACATGGTTAGTACTTCTACTGGAGCAGATACACGGTTAGTACTTTGACTTAATTTATGATGTTATGTGTGTGTGGAGGTGAAAGCAGGTTAGGAGTGATGTTTTTAAATGTCTCCAGCTGTGCCTCTGGGAAAATGGAGTCCACTGTCATTTACATCTCGAGGACGCATCCAACATTAGCAGAGCGTAAAACATCATTCTTATGCTCGAACACACGGACGGGAAAACCTAGTCTGTTTCCCTGCAACTGAATAGTTTGCCATTCACAAATCCTTTTTCCAGGCATCTTGTCTCTCTCTTTTCACACACACACACACACACACACACACACACACACACACACACACTTAATATTTATGCGTAAATACTAGTCGGCAGCATTTCAGGCTTTCTATCCAGAATGACATCATGCCATTACTGTCCGAGTCACATTTCAGCTGTTTTAGGGAAGGCTCTGTTCTGTTTAGGGACACATCTAGAAAGGAAACCTTATACGGAGGGCAAACCAGCGAGCAGAATCATTCAGACAAATAATGTTCCACAGACGCTCCGCTGAGGCCACAACATCAGCCATGTCAGATAGAATAACCCCCCCCCCCGCCCCCAGATACAAAATTGGACTTATTTAAAAATCAGACCATCTAAGTTTACTTTGAAAGCTGTTAAAAACTTTTTGCATACAATTCCAAGAGCATTCTGGCACTGGGCTGCTATTACAGCTGTTGTCCTCTAGGAATTATTGGAAAACGGTAAGAAGATATGGAATGGTGTGTTGAGCACAAACACAGAGAAACCGGGCTGGGGGTTAACTGAAAGTTTATTGGATCCACCCATCAGCACAAATACACAGACTTCACAAAAATATTGCAGCCGCATAAAAGGGCATAAAACACCGCACAAGTAACAGTCATCCATATGAATCACAACCACAGCTGCAACACTCAATCGAACAATGCCAATATCACATCTACTGTAAAACGCACCAGTGCATGTAAGTCAGCCCAGCGATAACGATATCCAATATCACTGCCCTAAAGTATGACAAAATAAAAACTGAAGGAATAACGTTAACAACGTTAGCTAAAGATAACAAATCAACCGTACCTTCTTCTATTATATATGTGCCTGCACATTGTGTCAATGAGAGTCAAATTGAATTAAGTTAAACTGCCTTGTTGTTTCAATACATACATTTTTAACGTTAGAGAAACAGAGAGTTTATGAGTCAACTTCAACCAACCATGACTCATTCTAAGCATATAGGCTAAGGTTTAGATATCGAAATGTGAGTACATGAATTCAACTGGAGCAGGGATTCGATTATTTCTTTTTATGTTATGTTAAGTGTGGCACCTGAAAAATAAAGATGTATTTATTCCGGGTGCAGTACCTCAATTTTCCACAAAACATGGCTGCTTCAAACCTAGAGTCAGACCCTGCCCCCCCCTGATCTGGACACATGATGGTATAATATAATAAAATAACTTTCTCCACAAGTGACTTCCAAAAGTGCTACCGAAGAGGGGTACACTTTCTCCCGTGCTGTCTAAGCACTTCCGTTCTTAGACAGCATGGGAGAAAGTGAACTGTGAACAGGGTCTATTGTAGTTACAGGAGGAACTGACAGGATAGAATCAGCAGTAAGCTAATGGCAAGTGCACGCCACACAGCTCACAAACGTTCACGTTACTGAGGTCCTGTAAGCAGCTAAGACGGGGTTCACGCAAGAATCTCAGACAAAGCATCGCTTTGCACGCGTAAGCACACACGACTAAACGCTGTCGGGTAAGCCATTTCTGTTGTGCTGTAGTGTTTCTTAATTACAGTACCCATGAGGTTTGAGTCCCTGAAGTGTCACTAGAGCTAGATATGAACGTGTTTCACATAGACTGTTAACAAGGCAAAAATACATTGGATTGTTTTAAAAACTACTACTACTCTGAACTATGAACCGAAAGAGACAGAGGAGGGGGAGCCACATAGGGGAGAATGGTGGGGGCGACGTGGCAGGGAGGATTATGTGTTGTGCAGAGCCGGTGGAAGGTAGATAATCACCCATCTGCTCACACAGAACTCATCATTACTAACATGCTGGAAACGTTGCTGCCAAGACAAATGTGGTACGCTTGACGTGTCAACCCAATGTGTTAAAATACACACCCGTGTGCGCGTCATGAACATACATGCACGGCCATTCGTAGTGTCTTACTATGCACACACACACACACACGCGAAGACACACTCAAAAATACATACTGGGCGCTTTTCCACTGCAGGAACTTGCGGGACGTTTTAGAGGGGGCAGCACCAAACGACGGTTTTCCACTGCAGGAACCAACCCTGTAGGAACTCTTTCGGGGGCGTTTTTCAGGGCCGCTCAGAAGTACCTACTTTCAGGTAGGTACTTCTGAACGGCCCTGAAATACTGCTGGACGGGGCTCGGTGCTTATTGGCAAAACACGACGCGAGTGGAAGACAACATCACAGTGCCATCACATTCATTTATCAAGTAATTACAGCTGCCATGAAGCCATTTAATGTTTAGCAACTTCAGAGCAACATTCAAACTGTGGACTCGTCTGGAACATCTCTGGTTTAACATTGTAATGTTGGTGCTGGCGTGCTGCCGCTGGAGAGACATAGCATTATTTTGTTGTGCTCTGAATTTACGTCGTGCTCGAAGAGTAAAGGCCACGTTGTCCGTAGTTCCAGCGCCGCCGTGGAAACAGAAAGGCTGACACTGACACACACACACACTCACACACACTCACACACCACTTACAGAGGAAGAGTGTGTCAACCGGCTGAACACTTGATTGCAGAGTGTGAAGACAGCACTCTCCAGTCAAGGATGCTACCGAGGAGGAAAACAGCATCTTGGACACCTGGAAACACTGCAGCTGTGTGTGTGCGCGCGCGTGTGCGCATGATCTCGCTCACGTGCGCAATTGGGGCCATACGCGCGTGTGCATTAGGTGTTAAAAGCTACGGATGGGTCATGAGATAAGCCGGGAGGGATAAGGTGATCTATACGTGATACATATTCATCTTTTGCCTCCGGCGATGTTTTTCGCCCCTAGCACAGTTTAGGATGACATCAGCGAGCCTCAGGCCATGCTCACATTTAACTGGCTGCGGGGTTCTGGCCAGGATTATTTCTCTCACACAGCCGAACATGCACTAGGTCATTGTCTCCCTCTCAGGGTTTAACACCCTCTCAGGGAATCTCCCGCACCCAGCGCCAGAGGATGGTTCTGCTCCCCTGCCCCGCTACCGTCGGGCCTTTGAGCAAGGCCCTCGTCCACCACCCCTGCTCCGGGGGCGCACAAGCACGATGGCTGACCCCCCCCCCCGACTGACCCCAGCCTCCTCACCCAAGATGCATTTCAC
>JAODLI010074549.1:0-13076 GCA_027575585.1 Percopsis omiscomaycus | reverse complement strand
ATATGTCATCTATATTCTATTGTGAATAAAATATAAGTTTATGAGATTTCTAAATTATTCCATTCCTTTTTTACTCAATTTGTACAGTGTCCCAACTTTTTTGGAATCGGGTTTGTATTATACTGCGCTTGTGTTTTACCTTGCTAGAGTAAGAATTTAAGGTGTTCCGTTACCTATTTAAGGAGCTCCACCTTTGAGGGTTTCTTTGTGTTAATACATAAATTTGCATAAAGCAGGCATATCGTGTTGACTCCCATGTTTATAAGAAAAATGCTTATAAAGGATACTAATACTGGCCTTGAAATTTGAATAAAAAAATAAATACAGTCCACTAGGCAGTTTCCTTTAAATACTGTAAGAGTCGTTTTTACCCTTTATTAATACCGAAGATTAACGTTTTAAATGCAATAAGGTATTACCTCGAAAAGTCACAGTTTATGTCGCCCAGGATCTTCATGAGGTCAGGGTGCACAGAAGTGAGGGACACACTGGCGGTCTTTCTCATGTGGATGGTGCTCTTCTCTGCTAAGTTCATGTGGTTGAAGTAGATGAACCTAAACTGGGGCTCCTTGTCTGGCCTGAAGGGACACAACATGGGAGAACAGATGAATTGGGTGCCCAGTTATTTTCTTATCGAATCATGCTAGTGCCACTGTGTGCCTTAAATGATAAGACAACTCAAATGTTTTTATTTTCACTATAGCCCACCAAAACCTATGACGTGTTTGCAGATATAGCCAACACTTACCATAAGATGTCGTAACTCTGGTCTAAAAATAACAATTAAAACTACTTCATCACTAAGCCCTTTGGTCAGGTTGCTGCCTCGAAAAAGCATTCTCAAACTGAATAGAGTACATCTCCAAAGCTACAAAGGCTATACAGATAAGATCTAGGTACCAAAACAAAGCTAACACCTGTGAGATTTCTCTTGAGGTGAAAGAATAAATGTGGATGTTACTGGGTCAGAGTACATGAAGCTAGAACAACAAAATAAATGGAAGATTTTATTTCCGCCTGACAGAAAATCATGTTTTACAATGAATATTTTATTGGAATTATGCAGATGAAGCCCCAAAACACTTTGGGACCATAGCACAACATCTGATGAGAACATGTGTCAAGTTTGATGTCAATAAATAGAAGTAAACTTCAGTAATTTCAGGGTTTTAGTAGAAGTTTGTTTAGGCAGATTTACAAATGGAGAAATTTTGATGCCGTTATTATTGCAAATAACTCCATAAATATACATGTCTTTTTACTTGAAACATTAAATATTTGTACTACCTGAAATGCCTTCAAAAACTAAACATTTGTTGACTTGAATGCAGCCCTGTTCTGGAAGGGCCGTGTGCAAAAATACGCACTGCCATTGAAATGCATGACAAATACGCAGGCTGCTATCTCAACAACCCATGGGTCAATTTTGACATGTGACACCAGTATTTAAAACTGCAGAACCAATCAATTTGATCTAATAGACTTTCAATGCAGTGCGATTACATTTTAGGTCCAAAAGATGGCGATACGCACACGTGTTGTGATGGAAAGCGACTAACCACTTCATGTGCAAAGCACTTACTGGTCCATGTTTACAAACCAGAAGTCACTTTAATCGACTCTAAATGATAGACTATGGGATTTACATTACAAGTGGTTTTTACATTACAAGTGGTTTTATTCGATCAAATACAACTTTTGGTAACAAAACAAAAAGGTAAGACACAGTTTGTTGTTATAATAAATTTTTGTTTTGTTTATGCCAGTTCTTTTACGGCTAGTTCAATGGGTGTTCGTCGAAGAGGCAAACGGCTGAAACTGTTGAAATCTGTAAAGTCTCAGCTTTCAGATGACGTATCGTTTGTGTAGATAACATTGGGAAAAAAATTACAATATTTACAAACTTTTAGCGTGCGCTGTGTGCAAAAAGGTTTACGATATGCTTATTTATTAGTTTAAGGTTGAAATTATGTTTAATTTTGGCAACAATGGCTGGGCAGCTTCATAGTCGAGACCCTTCTCGTTCCAGTGGTGTGTCACATGAACGTTTCACACATGTTTAAATGGCTTACGACTTAATTGCTTGAGAGAGGGGGAAGGGCTACCCTGGTACCGGGCTATCTCGGGATGAAGGAGTTTAAAACAATTGACATGGCCAAAATATTGCTTTGGTCAACATAATTCATGATCACGTTGAGGACATTTTCATGACAGATAATCGTTGTTACTTTCACAATCTACAATTTCATCTGAACAGCGCCATTAAAAATCCTGTACCACACAAACATTAAAGGCTGTGTGTGTGTACGGGTAGCTTGTGATTTGTCCAATCAAGGTGTGCTTCTTGGGATTTGAAGCAGGTGTGGAATTGGAAGCAGGTGTGAGGGATCAATAATCACTTGTCTCCGTAGATGAGCAGGTTGGCAGACCACAGCCTCGAGAGAAACACGGACACAGCTGGTGACACACTGGAACTATTCACTCCTTATCTCTCATTATCTGCCAGTCTGAGTTAATTTGAATGATTTTGTTGGTCATAGCCACTAACGAGACAGCCGGCTTAATCTCTAATGGAAGTAACTTGCCTAGAAAACAAATTATTTCTACTTTTATCTAGAAAACTAGTACATTTTCTAGACTAGATAATGCTGACTATTGACAAGATCGTAGTCAATTAAAATTAGACAATTAATATTGTCTTGTGTGTGCATGTGTAAAAACAAATTCTGCTTAGATATTATGCATGTACTGTACATATAGAAACGGTCAAAAATGGGCTCAAAATTATTATGAAATTATGCTAAATCTTACACTCCAGCCACATAAAATTAAACGCATTATATTAACAAGCACAATATCACATGTCCTTTAATCCTATTACTGCTTACAATAAAACTACAATACTGCAGCAGAGTTTCTACTAACCCTGATATCCTGCGGTTGATGTTGAACTGTTCACATATGTCAGAGGCCAGCAGGGTGAGCTGAGGGCCAACCAGATCATCCAGCTGTTCACAGAACTCCCTCGTCATCTCCACTAAGCCTGAACCAGAAGAGCAGTACGAAATGGCAGTGGGAAAATTCCTTTAGTACACTCTAATTTAAACAGGCACTCAACAGTTCAGCAGAAATAGTATATTGTATGTATTTCATCAAAGTAGAAAGTATTTTTAAAAATACACCAAATTAGACTGCAGAAGAAAAGTTAATTACTACTAGAAACCACACAGCTCAAAACCAGCTGATGCTGCTGGTCATACTGACTGGGCATGCAGACCTAGGCTGTATTTAGTACGCTGTTACTATAACAATGTTTGCATGTTGAATAATGCAGGTGAAAAAAAAAGGTGCACTCATCAATTTGTGTCCGCCTTGTGGTAACTGTTCTTTCGGTTTGAAATGGTAACGGCGCATGCCCCTCCCACACATCAGTGCAGAGTGGCTCACACTCTCTAATCCTCCCCCTACAACCGTTTTATTTCAAAATATAGAGCTGGGGCATTTGGGATTCTAATGGCACTATAAGGCAATCGAAGAATGTACCTTTAAAAGTCAGCTGTTTAGACAATTGAAAGGTAAAGTCATAGTTATGATAAACACCTACCACTGATCATGAAACAAACGGCAGCGCTCATCGCCTGTGGGTGGGGGAGCATACAAGGTAAAATACACAGGTAGAGACATTAATTTAATGATTTTAAAATTCTGCAATTTAATCCCCAAAATCGGATATAATCTGAGAGAGTAGTGCACAGTCACCCTGACTGTACAGCTCACGAAAATTTGCCATGACAGATTAACAAAAATACTCTCTAAAAAGAAGTACAGCACCCGCTCAGTTTTTTTTAAAGTGATTAAACCTGTAAGTCCCACCTTGTAAACAATCAGATGTAACTCCTCGTAACCGTCCTTTGTGCTGACAAATATTCTGGGAAATCGGAATTTGGCATCTGGATCTCTAAAGTTTGCAGGTCCCGTTATAAACCTTCAGAGAATAACGCAGTAGGACAAACACTTCAAATCACCTCAAGGAATGTCAAAGAGGGTCAATGTTATACAAAGAGCACTTAAAAAAAATTAAAACACTGAGTGAGATCAACTTGAAAAATCTAAACCTAGCTGACTGCAAACCTTTCATCAGACTTAAAAAAATAAACAAAACATTTTCTCAGTGCTAAAACAGCCCACGGATATCAGAATTGCACCCCTGAATTCAAAAGCGTTTGTTGCCCATAAGGAAAATTGACGGCTAATAAGCGGTCAGCTGAAGATTTTCGAAAGATGGCGACATCAACGTACGTACACTGATTGTCATTCCTCACCATTACACGCTATTTACAATGACTTCACTTGAGAAGTTTAATGCGGCAATCTCTGCAGTTTTATCAGAAATGCAGTGTATAACTTCATAGAAAGAAGAAGAACAGACAACAGCATTGAAGGCTTTTCTCCGTTGAAAAGATGTATTTGCTGTGCTGTCGACTGGTTAAAGGACAAGTTTTATCAGTTAGCGCCATTAATAAAGAAGAAGATGGGGATGACAGAATCCTTTTGTTACCGCCGTGTTGCCAGATAATAAACAATATAAAATTAGAAACAAAGATTAGTAGGCCTATTGTAATTCTAAAAAGTAAATCAACAGTAGTAACTATGTACAAAATGATTAGCATTTGAACCTTTCTACTATGGCATGGTTCTACTTTGGCCAATACCAAAAGGAGCAAGATCCCGCTAGCAAACAGCTTAAAAGGGCCTGCCAACTCAGGACGAGCCACTGAAACACTTTAGGGTGTAACTTGTCATTGTTAACATTAATTTGTGTCAACAGGGCTCTCATGTTGGAGAAAGGGCATTGATCTACAGTACTTACCTCCCATAGTGCAACAGACTCCCCGCTACCTCTGGCCTCATAGGAGAGTCCCTACCAGCCAGCTAGAGAACAGAGAAAACCATGGATCTAAACATGAGTGTTTAGAATAGTTTTACAAATCTCACATTCCACTGAATCAACTTCAAGAGCCATGTTTTGACGCTTGTGATCACAGGTGGGATTATGTCCAATCATCACACGTCAAATCTGGAGCCATACTGACTACAAACAAAGTCTCTTTATTAGGACTCATGACTCAGGTCACGATTTTATTTAATTGGGACATGACTTAAGACTGTACAAGGTCCCTACTCTAGTACATACTGTATTGGTGCTTATTCAAGCTTCTAAGGCCTTAAGGTGGGATGATATAAGATATGCATCTCACCTCTGGTTCAGAGTGTCTGGGGAACAGAGAGGTGATCAGATACTTGTACAGAATTCTCATATCGTTCTGTTCAAGTCCACTCCTATGTAGGGAAACAGAAACACAGGCCGAGTTAAGTTTCCCATTTTAAGTGTCTGATGTGTTCTAAAGTTCCCTGCATTCCATAGAGCATTTTGTTTTTGTTGACTGCATTTTGTGGCCATGACATGCCACAAGCCATAGCTATGTTGTCATTCAGGAAAATATCCAGAAGACATCAAAATTCCTAAATAAAACTGGAATACGAGTGTGTATGTCATGGAAACCACTGAATCTTCACATAATTCCTTCATTTTCCAAAGTAGATCACCTCCACCCCGCACATATAGCAAAGTGACAATAAAATCACACACACACACACGGTCAGGATGCTCAGGATAATGTTACGCTTTACCACCCACACTGCAATAAGGGGCAGGTACCAGTGATAGTGAAGTCTCATATTTCCTGGGCACAGGGCTGAGGATAGGACTAAAAGCTATCATGATACAGGCTGTACATACTGTGTTAAGCGGCGTTAAACCATGTATGGGGTGTTAAGAGTTATGTTGAAAACATACAGAGCCTTTTAAAAGTGCATACCAGATGAGCTGGTCGTTGTATAGGAAGACAGTGTATTTCACCAGGGTCAGACTCTCCTCAACCCGGTTGACAAACGACTGGATCTTTAGGTAGGTCATCTTGTCCAGGGGAAAGAAACTGATTCCTCTGAACACATCCAGCATGTCGCACGACTGCAGATGGAGAGTCTGCAGGTACTATTAGGATCAACCAGAGAGAGTACACACGCACGCTTGTTAGCTTTCCTGCCCACCAGTGCTTGCTTACAGGCCAAAAAAGGCAGAGGACACAGGAGGAGCCACTGGCTGAGAAATTCTGATGTCAAGCGAGGACAGAGAAGACACAGCTAAGCTCTGATACACTCACTGGCCACTCTGGGTTGGGTTTCATCCCAAGGAGGGAAACCCATGTGTGAAAAACATCATTTATTTATTTTTAAGAAAACCATCCAGCATGTGAGAGTTTCAAGTGCAGTTTAACTTATTTTAGGGCTGTTATTGGCACGTAAGGGCTCCCTCAGAGCTTTGAAACCTGTTATTGCTTTCATGTTTCATGTCAATAGGAGCTACAGCAATATATTTTTGTACAATTTCTACTAATTTAGTTTATCGTTAGCCAAAACTGCAATCTATCAGTTCATACAACTTAGATGGGTTAAGATAGGCTTGTGATATCATCCTGATCTTGCAAGCTTTAGTTGGATTTTGCCACGTGTATCAGTCTGGAAGCCCTCAAATCAAAAGTGCTTGTCGCCAGTCAGCAAATCATCGGTCAGCTAGTTTTTCCTAAGATGACGGCATCAATGCGCGTTGAAAGAAGAAAAGACAACAGCATTGAAGGCTTTTCTCCGTGGAGAAGATACATTTGCTGCTAATAATCTATATCGTTTTCTAGCGTTATAAGCATACAAATATTTATTTTCAGCAAATCTCTTAATTCCACCAATATTGTGCTGGTGAAACAGTTTGTGCCGATAGAAAAAGTATTTATAAAATATCGCCAATTGTATTTTGCAGTGTCTAAACATTCAGGCAATGCCCTACGGTAGTCTAGTGAAACTCAATAGGAGTGTGTAGTCTTACGTTCAAGGCATATAAAATTTATTTTATATGCATTACATTTATTTTAGGCGAATCTGTTAATCAACTTTGTGCTTGTGAAAGTAGAAAACATAGATATAAAGAGATTCCAAAGCACTATTTCACTCACTTGAAAGCACATGTCTTTCATATAGAAATAGTAGATACACCCACAGGCCAGTAATAGTTTAAACCAATTTGTATACAAATGCAAGTAGTTCTTTTACGTTTAGGGCTTTTTCACGCTTAGATTTTTCAAAAGTTACTAAGAAATACTGTACCATCTTATTACCCTGTGACTAATTTGTTTGATATATGTTGAGTGAGGACTACACTGACTAACAGCGCCCGCCGGGAGAAAAGCAACAAGTTTAGTTACATGGCGTCCCGATGTCACATGTTAACGTAAATGCTGTCCTAAAAGGTCGTTCAAAAGAAACAAACAGTCTTAGAAGATGCCTTCACTCAAAAGTGATGCCTTCTGAGACACCTGTCTATTACGGCAGCGAGGCAAGGCTACTGCCTTCCGTTTCGAACGCAGCCTATGTCTTCATCACTGCTAAATGATTTTATCATTAACTTATGACACTAACAGTCGCGGCGCGAAAACAGCTTGAAATTAGCCCGAAATAGAATGCAAAATATTTAAAAAATAATAATTTGCATCGGACATCGTGTCATGTCTGGTGTGTAAAGGCCTTTAGTATTATAAATCTTTATATTGTTCGTAACATAATTATAGAAATAAAATCAACAGTATATTTGATATTCTATATTAATGTATAAGGACTTTATAGCACAAAACTTTTTACGCCTCCCTTTTACAAGACTCACAACCCCCGTTTGTTTGTGGCTGCACTGCTAAAACATTGAGACTAGTTTCCTTCTCTCCTTCAACACATTTTTTTAAATCTACCTTGATTCTCCGAACTGCATGTTCTAAATAAAAGGTTCAAGTATTGGAGCTAAGCTAAAACCTAATTCTGCTAGGCGTTCTTTGAGTTTTCCTTATCTACCCGTCGAGCCCCCTGTATAAGCTTTGTGTTTTAAAAAGTACCTTTTACACAAATATTTGTGTTGACGAATACTGCATGATTACCTTTTACATGACTAAACCTGTTTCCGTCAGCACTCTAGCTGATGTTACACATTCTGATTGGTTGAGATGAAGGTATTTGGTAGTCCAATCATGTATAAGGAAGTTTGATTGAAATGTATCAGCACCGTTTTTAATGACACCTTTATGAGGGGTTCTAGACTGAAACTCGAGGCGAAATGAAACTGGAGCTCGCAAGATCAGAATGGTATCATGAGGCTAGGGTTAATAAGCATTAGGCTCAAAATGGTTAAGATTAGGGTCCAGTCAGTCCAGTCAGAGTACACAGATGATAAGTTTCAAAAGACATGACACTATAATGGATCCACCCTTAGTGTAGTTTGCAAAGTCATTACTGTTACAATAGCTCGTCTTAAATGTCGTATGTAGCATGTGTAGCTACTGGTAGAGTGATAGCTGGAAGTGGCCTGTTCTTAAGAATACATCTTCTTACAAACCAAAACATAGCCGTGATTCATAACATAATACAGAGTGTAATCATGTTGGTAGTTCACATTTTATCCTTTTTTTTTTTTTTTACCCTGTAGAAGAACTTGTCAAGCTTCTGAGTGAGCAGCTCCACTCCACCAGCCTCCATGGCTCTGCCAAACGTACCGTTGAACAGCTGAAGTATAATCACATTAATTTAATCTACCTTATTTTGAATGTAGTAAGAAGTAAAGTTTTTGAATTTTGTACAGGCTTCTTATACATCATCGATAATTTTATATAATACACTAACAGCTAGTGTGTCCCACATAAATAAACAATTAATGAGTGTAAAGAGGAAATATTTTAACATTAATCAAACTTCCTAACGACATTAACACCCGCTGTTGTGAACAGGTATACACACACAACTCATGGAGTCAGTGTCTCTTTTTACATTAAATTGGAGATGTGTCATTTATGGTCACAAGAGGTAAAACAGAGTTCCTGGAAACGCTTAAAATGAATGTTTATTTTCTTGTTTTAAAAGGACATACATATGAGATGGAGATTCAAATAAAGTACGAGATTCAACGCACCTTGTACATACTGTAGCACTGCCTCAGCACGGCCCCATAAACTGTATCCTAGCACAGCAACACAGTACAATCAGTCTAAAAAATTACAATAGAACGGAAAAAGTCAAAGATTAATAGAGACTCACAAGAATTTCTTCTTCCTGATATTCTACTGTGGGAGGTTTCCCGTCTTTGCTGGGTTTTTCTACCATTGGGTTTCGTACGACCTGTATAAGCAAACAGATATCAGTGAACAAATTCATTGATATCTGAATGGCATTTTACCATGCTTTACACACACAGTACAAACTACTACAGATACCTTTTTAACCCATTTCAGGCATGTTTTTCTGCATATATGTACTCAGATAACAACAACAACAAAAAAACATATTAAGCATAATGTGACAACATCAAGAAATTGTATGCAAATGTTATTACAACCAGATAAAATTATGAACACAAAGAATCTCTAAACTATTCTGTGGCCCTCCCAAAAGCTTTTTGCAATAGCCCAGGGGTCCCGTGTTGACCGCCGTGTTAAAAATCTTTAGAATAGTGTTACACTTATTTTTGTACCATCACTATCCAGAAACTCTCCTCAGGCTCAAAGAAAAACTGCCTGTTCTTCTGTGTGTGTAGGGATTTTGCTGGCTTTGTCGGACAGAACGTTCTGGAACACAGAAAAACAGATGAAGCAACAATTATCAAAAGCTGTTAATCAAATACAGGTAACTTTTAGCTGCAGGAGGTGAAACTGTCCTTTTCTACAGAATTCCAAGAATGATTAAAGTTAATTTAAGTCCCAAGCATCAGGTGAATTTTTAGTACTCCTACCTGGTAAACTGTACTATCGCTTCACAGAGGCCCACATTTCGGATCTTCTCGTTCTTCTCCACCTCACTTGGGTGGTAGAACAAGATTTTCTTCTCCTCCTAAACAAAACATTTCCAATGAGCCAATAAGATAGAAACTGCAAAATTATCCTATGAAAATACTCTTCAGCTAATATTTGTTTTTTTACAGTATGCATGTGTGTGTCTAGTACGGTGCCCTGAAGTGCAAAACTAATTGACAATTCCGGAAACAAAACAACAACTAGACAGCACAACCAAATCGCAAAACACAACTGCAAATAAAAACACAACACAACAGTAATGGTAGGTCCTTGTGACTTATATTCCTTGTCACTGATTGGCCATAGTGTCCGCTTCTCATTGACGAACAGAAGTTATTTTGTCTGATATTTAAGTAGACTATAAAAAAAAGAAAGGACAATCAAGTATCAGAATATGACTAACTTTCCAATGTTTATTTAAAAGACAACCTAGTTTTGCACAGTCTAAATAGTTAACTGCAGTGAAACACCACTGTAACAAACAAACTATCCACACAGACTTTTCCCTCTACACACCGATAGTGTGTTTTACATCATGTCAATCCTGCTTCTTTCAAGTGTGTTTTCAAGATTCGAAGACACATTTTAACTAGAAATTGCAAGCATATCTAGAATACCATCATAAGAATAATCTTGGTCAAAATCATCTTTAATGATCTCGATAGCTTCTGCGATAATCCTAGCTAATATTCGTGCTGCACTTTGATTATTTCAGACAGAAGGATACTATGACCAACCAACAACTAGAAATATTAAATCGCTAGGACCTACCTTTTCTTTTGTGTTGTGGGTTTTGCGGTTGTGTTGTGGCATTTGCAGTTGTGTGTTGTGGGATTTGCGGTTATGTGCTTTGGTGTTTTAAGTTTTTCTGGCTTTGGTGTTGCGTGTTCCTATTTGCAATTTGGATGTGTTGTTGAGTTTTTTTGTTTCCAAAATTGTTAATTTGTTTTGCACTTCAGGGTTACTGTAGTCTAGACCAGCTCCTGGAGCTATTAAAAAAGGCAAAATGTTGCTTTACTAATATTATCGTGTAATTTATTCAGGTTTGAAGCAACCATTTTCATTCAATACCCTTGATTCAATATGATCAAATGCTTTAATTATGTTTTTCTCTTCTATGCTTATACTTTTTAAAAAAGTGTGTAGTCCAGTAAAGGGGTACTTGGGCTTTGAACGGAATGGAAAGGGGGTACAGATGCCAAAAAGTTTGAGAACCACTGGTCTGGTCTAGACCACACACAAACACACACACACTATGAGAATAGAGCTCACCTCTCCTTCCCTGGGTCCAAATGAGGGATTATAAACGAAAAAACTTAGGAGAGATGGCGTGTACTGTTTTTCTTGCATTCCTGTGGCCATTCTGGGACTGTGACAGATGAACAAATAAGTCAACCAGAAAATTTGAAGCCTGTGTGTCATTTAGGCTAAAGCCTAATTTGTCACAATTTGCTTCACCTGATCATTAGCATTAGTGTGATTTATTTCTGGACTTGTTGCAAAGACAGCGTTGTTGGCATATCCATACATCTACAAAATAAGAGAGCATGACATTTAATGACAAAATAAACATTTAATATCTGGGTCTGCTGAAGTTACATTTGGAGAATTACTATGCTGAGTGAAAAAAAACCAACACAGATTTAGCTGCTGGCTCCGGTGTGTAACTAGATAAATCAGAGATTCTAAACTTCTTACAACCATTACACGCCATTAAATGTAATGTGTCCTGTCTAAATAATGCTGCAAGACTAAGAAAGTTCAGACTTCATGTTTTCATGGGTTAGGGTTAGGTACTCTTGCACTACTAACAACACGAGAGGGACCTTTGGCTTGTTAGCAGACAAGATGTTTTAGCTTAGCGTGTAGACTATCTGACCCAGGTTGAGAGCAGTCTGCAGACTGGCCTGTGGGATGCCGTCTACTAAACATTCACGTTTTCTGTGACTCATTTTAGGAGACAAAGCAATCTATTTGTGACGTTAACCAACAACTATCCTCTGTCAGGTGGTTATTGTTATAACAATTAATCGTGTTAGCACTAATACTGACACTATTGGCCACCGCCGCCGGTGTTGTGTTTGGGGTGTTCATCACTACGTCAATGTTTATCAGTGTATCGGTGTTATTGATTTAGTGTATTCGTATAATGGACACGTTAGTTGGCTTAATAAAGACAATAATTACATAACAAACTGTGTATTTGCCTAATGTACGGCATAGGTAAAGTTTGCACAAGTGATTTTGTCTTCGAGTAATAATTGAAACTCTAAAGTAACAATTTTGGCGGAGGAAACAATTCACCACAGCAGTTTACACTTGCAAAAACCCAAACAGCCTTATTTAATCACAATTAAAATGTCACGCTCAACTGCAACACTAACCTTATAATGGCGTACAAGCTGAACAGGTTCAGATGTTTGTAGTCATTATTATAATTATAAAAGTAGAAATGAATTTAATCAGCTCAGCGAATCATAACAATACTTACTTCCTGCTTTTGACAGCGGAGTGAAGACCAACAACTGCTCGGGTGGAATTCACACGTTAACGGTTCCGTTATATAGGTTCCGCTTTGCTTTAAATGTGTATTGCAATTAGGCTATTCAAAATAAGATATTAATATATTGAAGTGTAAGTATAGTACACTGATGTAGGCTACAATGATGTGAGATTATAACCAGCTAAAATACTGTATAGAAACACAAACATGCTGCATTTTCTAGTAGTGGTTGATGTATCATTTTAAAAACATTAGCCTAATGTTACCTCAAATCCATCAATATCAATATTAAAGATCGTGTAAAGCAGAAATAAATGTGTTCTAAGTTTGTCACATCACAGAAAAATATGTTATTAACCACCCAGCCCACTTTAAGTGAATTTTAAAAAATCGCCAAGTATATAAAATTAGGTTTCAAAATTGATTAAAAATAGCCAGTATTCTGCTCTGAAACGCTGGGGGCGTGTCCGCTGAAGGCACCGAAGCCACGCCCAATCGCGTTAAAATTGCCGCCCAGAGCCACCTAAAACCATAGACTGTATGCCTAAAACTTTATGGCTTAAAGGTCCAGTGTGTAATTTCTAGTGACATCTGTAGTAATATTTCTGAGGATCTAGTGACAGAAATGCAATATA
>JAODLI010074548.1:0-13077 GCA_027575585.1 Percopsis omiscomaycus | reverse complement strand
CCCCCCCCCCCCCCCCCCCCCCCCAATCCCCATTAGGACCATGGTAAGACCCAGGATGAGCTCCTGAAACACCAGGCTAGCATTAGCCAGCTAAAACGCTCCTTTATGGAGGCGCCACCTCCCTCTCCTCCCCAGCCCAACCAGTGGGAGAAACGCCTCACCTCCTCGCCCTCCACAACCCTGCGTATCCAACGACAACAACAAGTGGTACGTCTGTCTGGTGTTGATATGTCTAGAAGGAGGATGGAAATGTGAATAAAAGGGGGGCCCTTATCTGCGTCGGCTGCAGGCAGGCACTTTGTTTTGTGTGGTTAAAAGGCCCTTTTAAGGTAAACTGCAATGCTCTGGACCTGCGTGATTTATTTAGACTGTGCAGTATGTGCCTCTGAAGACATCTGAACTTTCTTACTTCCACATTTATTAGAGCTGTGTGTGTTCTGTAAAACATCCCATCTGTTCTATTTGTTGTATGTCTGTCTGTCGGGATATATCCATCTATCGCCATGCCTCTTTTTCTCTTGATTGAGTAACATCTGAGTAACAGTCCAGTTCTGGCTGGGGGTTCTGACAAGATTAAGGGATGTTGTGTATAAAGGCTGACGAACAAAACACGTACTCACTGTGAAATGTCAAAGCCAGTTTCTGTTTAAGCAATAGTGAAGTGATGTCACTGGTAGTTTTCCAGCTGGGCATTTTCTTCCTTTTTGATGTTTTCAGAAAAATTAGACTTTCTCAATGCTTGTTCTTCCATAGTGAGAGAGCTGCCTGCATACTGGGCACAGTATTGTTTTGCTCTGCTTGGTTTCACGTGTTCAGTTGGTATTTTTTCACTTTAATCGCTTTTCACCACTGTCTTGAGGGCTGTATTCTAGTCAGCAGGGATCAAGGGATCATGGATGCACTGGTTTTAAAAGAAAAGTGAATAATTTCCTTAACCCATTTAACCTCTATTCCACCTTTCAGCTGGGCACACTTTTCTGTTCCTGTTTTGGGTTTTATTGTGATCTCTGATACACAGGTCCCCTGTGTTTTTTTCTGCTCTCTGTTTTCACTGTTTATTTTATCATGAATCACCTGCTTTTCAGTTAATTTAGTTGCTTAAGTAGACAGTCTAAATGTCACAATTGCTTTGAATATATTACTATAAACATACAGTATATCACAAGAGCTGAAGCTAAAAGGCATGGCATAAAAGTCTGCTGTAGTCCGCTGTAGTATGTAGTTGATGGAAAGAAAATAGTTTTTTCTCCACTTCTCTTCTGACACTTCTTATTCTCACGTGTGCTAATTTTATACGTTTTGCGTATTAACTATTCATTTTAATTGTTTTTCTCTGTCTTCTTTCAAACTGTCATATTTTTCTTGTGTTGCTCTGTGTGTTCTTATTGTAGAGTCTTGAAGAGGAGATAGTCTCCATTCTGTTCAGTAGAAACTGTGGTGTTACCTTTGGTCGCTCTGTGACTGTGGCTGCTTGCAGTACACCTGAAAGTCCACTAGGCGATACCATTTCTCTGAATTCCACTACTACTACTACTACCACTTGTACCACGTGCACAGCTACCTGTGCCGCCTGCAGTAACACTGAGGCACTAGAGGACGCTGTATCCACAACAACCCAGCTTTCTGCCGTGGAGGTGCTATTTCTATTACAAAACAGATTTTGGGGTCTATTGACTTTCACTTCAGTTCATGTAAACAGTTGAATCTACTCTGTAAATCTTCAATAGATCATTGACATGCATTATTTGATTAGGAAATAGACAAAGCTTCCTTTTCACTGAGGAATTTATATTTTTCCATGACAAGCTATTCCATTGATCATTAAAGTGAAAGTAAACTGACCCCAACATTTGTTTGTAATAATACTTGCTGTATTGACACCTGCTGTAACATTTGATTAGACTCATCCATGGATGCAAAATGCTCTGTCGAAACCATTTCAAGGCTACGAACCATCTATTGATGCTATGAAGGTTATCTTATTAGATTTAGATAACATTGTAATTATGTTATCCACAAATCTGCTCCATTCATCCACTAGTATCACCACTACCCATGAACCTGCTAAAAATACTGTCATCTCAATGTATTCAACCTCCAAATGCAGTTTAGTAGATTTAACGACAATATCAGGTAGACCATTTATTGCAATGTCATTCCTTTCTTATAAAGTAGAATTGCTTGTGAAATTGTTCTGTTAAAAGCGTGTTTACCTTTAACAGACGGGATTCAAGATTCCATTTTTATTTGTCACATAAACACACAGAGCAGCAGCAATGAATGGTAGGGAAATTCTTGTTCGTAGTGCACATCATGCATTTCAGTGCATGATGTGTAGAAATATAAACTGGACCTCATTGGATATGTATGGATATTTTTGAAAAGCTGCTTGGTGATTTATTTGAATTTTATTTGCTATCTTATCTTCATCTGATATTCTTCTCTTTTCATTATATCTGTCCCTCTTACTGCCTGCTGTTTTGGATATATACTGTGTTTCAATGAGAGAAATGACCATAGGACCAAAGAGTAAGGCAGAGAGAAAGAGGTCAGACAGTATTGAAGACAGTACCAGACAGTGTATTTCACCAAGACTCTCCACCAATCACACAACTCGTTCCCTTGTTGCCTAGCATCATCACAGCAAGCAGCCGTAATGCTAGGTCGGCACCAAGCATTATAACAGCCCATAATGCTTGGTGCCGACCGCAATTGTGTCTGCAATGGTGCGTGATTGTCGGTTGTCATGGTAACCCCTCTGTCACGCAGGTGAATGTGACCCGAACGGAAGCCACCGCAGCTGAGAGTACCGACCTCTCTGATACCAAAGATGCTGGAAAGGTGGTCCTAACCTTCCTCTGACACTCCATCCATCTGTCCATACTTTACTGTAGTTTTTCCCTCCGCCAACTGTCAACTTCACATCATCTGCCTGTGTATATCTGTTCTCATTCTAGCCATCGATGCTGGCAGACATCCGTTTTTCCCACTGATCTATGAAACTGTCTTTCAGTCTGTCGCTGCACACCCACTCATTTCACTGCCGTGTCTTTATGTATGTATTTATGTTCATGCGTTTCAGTTAATTTAAGTTCTGTGGTCATATTACACTTTTGTTTTTGTTTTTTCTCCAATGCGTGTGTTGTGGGTGTGTGTGTGTGTGTGCGTGCGTGCATATGCATACGTGTATAGACAACCGAGGTTGAAATAGAAGAGACGGTTGTCATCCAAGAAGTTTCCAAGGCAACAAAAGCTACCGCCGTCACATTTACCGCTAGCCCCGCCCCTGCCCCGCCTGCGCAGCAGGAAGTGCGGGAGCAGGAAGTGAAGGCGCCGGAGGAAACGAAAGCGGGGAAGCAGGAGAGCGAGTCGTCTGAGAGTGAGAGTGAGGAAGAGGCAGAGTACCGCCCCAACTTCTCCTCCTCCTCCATCTCTCACACACAAATACCAGAGGAGGAAGAGGAGGAGGAGCAGGAAGAGGAGCGGGAGAGAGTGAAGGAGATCACGGAGGACTCCACCACCCAAGATGCACCTGCGCCTCCTGCCTCCTGCCGAGAGCCTGCGGAGGCGGCACCTGAGGAGGGGGAGGCGGCGGCCAGGCCAGACGTCAAAGAGGAAGAGGAGCGAGGGACGGAGGAGGGAACAGAGCACAGAGAAGTCGGGGAGATGGAGGAGAGCGCAGAAGATCCCATGGTGACGCCGGAAGAAGCCCCCAACGGCCACGCCCTCCCCGAGGAGGCAGCGGCCGGGTCGGCTGCCCTGGCGGAGGAAGAGGAGGGGCCTAAAGTGAATGGAGAGGCCTCATTGGCTGAGCCCATGCTACGCCCACAGGTTATTTGTTGCTCTGAGGTAATTTCTGCTTTGGGCCAGTCGCGGAGCTTCGTCCCCGTAGACACGCCCACTTGCCGCTCCCGCCTTCCTGCCTACCGCAGAATTGCTCTCCGTCCTGCTTCGTATGATAAGTTAGCCCCACATGCTGCCCCCTATAGACGAAAATGGTGTATATCACAACTGGAATTGGTTAAAGAGTTAAAGGGGAAAATGAGCATCAAGAAATACACGCGCAAGCATTCCTCTTTAGTTCCCAAGCTCGCACATTACACCTGTGCAGAGGTGGAATTGGGAAGAAACTTGTTGAAGTTTTCACACGACAGCAGATAACCACATTTATAAGACCTAAAAAGAGAAGAGCCCCTCGGTATTGGTGTGTTTGCGTGTCAGCTCGGTGTTACCTCCCCGTGCATACCCGCTATCTGTTATGATTTATATATCATGTTTGTATTTTTATTTACCCATAGTCAATCTGCAAACTTCTCCCTAGCGTGCTTGTTGTTATTGCTGCTGTTTTGATTCCATTTCACATACATTATCATACATACACCCTCTCCCCCCTTTTTCTGCTTTGTATTTTAGTGCCATCTTGACCTAACCCATTTACGCCCAGTGTTGCATGTTAATAGGGCCCAATTTGGTCAGGGAATTTACATTGTTGTGAGACGATGAGAGTGAATCCTCATTTGATTTAGAAACTTTTCTGTTCCCATCTATTAATGTTAAGATATTGTTTCTGGTGAGCTTAAATGGGTTAAGAGTTGTATTTTAAAGTCTGAATGAGGCTTAAATTGGAGCTGCATGATGCATGTATTTTGCTGTGCATGTTTTATCTGGTGCGTTTGGCAGTGGGGAATCAGCCTGCCCTTAAATTTGATTGGCTCACGCCATGGCAACAATATTATAGAAATCCTCACTGCCAACCGCGTTCGGATGCCCAATCTTATTTGACTGTCACCTTCCACATGCTATTTGCATGTCAATGTCCGTGTTGTTTGCATGTCATTTACTGTAAACGGATATTGTGTTATTGGGTTTATGCATTGTCTGTGCTCTGTGTGTATTTCAAACGCTGTTTCTCCATATATGTCTGTTCCACATTAGGTTGTGATTCTGTGTGAATGTACTGTGGTTTTAATGTCTTTGCAAGTCGTGTGTCATAATAGACTCTTCTGATGTCTTACTGCATGCTGTTGGGCTGCATTGTCTTTGGGAGCTTGAGAAATGCTTGGACACATGAGTTCAGCCACAGTTATAGTGCCTGGAGAGCTGTTGTCTTAACTCATAACACCTTTTCACAACCATGTACCATGTCCTTCCCCCCCCCCCGACTTCTCAGCCGCCCGTGGTGAAGACGGAGATGGTGACCATATCAGATACCTTCGCAGCCCAGAAAACGGAGATCGCCACAAAAGAAGTGCCCATCGTACACACGGAAACCAAGACCATCACATATGAAGCTGCGCAGGTATACGCACGCACGTGCAAACAGACAGACAGCTGTGCTTTGAATAATGTGAATTATTATGATCAGAAACAAATTTGCCTGCTTTATTGATTTCACTCTTATATTATGTGATGTAATGCATGCATAATGGATCATTAGAGTATGTATTAAGTCAATGCTGACCTTTTAATATTTTTATTCTTGAGACACACAGGAGTTTGTTCATCTCTCTCTCTCTCAATTTAATTCAGCTTTATTAGCATGACAGTTATTACAACCATATTGCTAAAGCTAAAGGTACAATACCAATAGAAAACTAAACAGTAATCTCTAAATAATAGTAAATTCTCTCTCTCTCTCTCCCCCTCTCTCTCTCTCTAGTTGGACGGTAATGGAGATGGTGAGCCTGGGGTTTTGATGACAGCTCAGACGATTACATCTGAATCTCTGTGTACCACTACAACAACACACATTACCAAGGTATCGAGCACACACATTCACAATACACATTCTACCAAATTCCCAAGGCACGCATGTTTAAACGGCCATTAAGGCAACTCCTGCCACCTGTTAAGTGTCCGTATTGACCGGCTGTGTTTCTGGCCCAGACGCTAAAGGGCGGCCTGTCAGAGACGAGGATCGAAAAGCGCATCGTCATTACCGGAGACTCTGACATCGACCACGACCAGGTCAGCTACCAATCACACACACACAGAGCAGTCTGTCGCTGAGCTGTCCATCACACAATTGGTCCCGCCCACACAGCTATCCAGCACTATAGCTGTCAATTACTATTACAATTCAATTGTAATCATAATTGTCAGACACTATTTACCATGCCCATCCTTCCTCCATCTGGCTGTCAGTCCAGTTCTATCATCCTTTCTTGTTTAACCTGCTCCTCCATGCATTTATGTTCTACTTATCTTTTCATTTGATTGGATGGATTCCAATCAAATGCATGATTGAATTTACATAGGTAAAAATAACTGTAATGAATCCAGCATGTATCTTTGTTTGTTTAAGTGACCTGGCAAAATAGTACAGAAGTACATTTTTCAAAGAAAATATTTGGCCTTGAGTTTCTCTTTTCTCAGTTAGTACTCCTTTTGCTGACGCTGTTTAATCGTTTACTTTCAGTCTTTCTGTTTGCATTCCTATTAAGGCTAATGTTAGTTGTGGCGCAGCAGTTTGTCACAAATGGAGGCTTTGACAATGAGCAACAGCTTTGTGTTGTCAAAGGCTTTGATTTTCAACCTAAATAGCTAAACACTAAAATTGTATTTTGCTGAGGTCTGAACTCCTATCATTGTTTTTGTTATTATTTGCTTGATTTAAAGTAACAAGTTTTACTTTTTGGTTTCTTTCCCTTTTTATAAGAAATCCAGCATTCCTTTACTTTTCCTTTATGCTGCTTATTTTTTGTTTAACCCCATCATTCTCCCCTCCTCCCACCTCCACCTCCGTTGACTGCTGTGCTGGTTGCTGCCACCATGTGGTTGCTCTGTGGTACTGCAGGCTTTGGCCCAGGCCATTAAGGAGGCTAAAGAGCAACATCCAGACATGTCAGTCACCAGAGTGGTGGTTCATAAAGAAACTGAGCTGGCTGAGGAGGAAGATTGACTGAACGCAGGTAATGCTAATAATAAACCTAATGCTTATTAGAAATGGTGAAAGAACTAGTCTACAGTATTTCTAGTTAAGAGCTACTAATAGTTTTGGTAGCTACTGTAGTACTGAAATATTACAGTCTCGGAGAGGGGCCAACTATTTTGACTAGGTACAAGTAGTACCATTTGTACATATGGGAATAATCTTGAGTACCCTGTCTCATGGAACATGTTCTGTTCTTACCCCACCCCCTCCCTGGTGTGTGTGTGTTTCTTTCTTTCTTTCTTTCTTTCTTTCGTCTAGAGCTGTGAAGAGGCCATTGCGACCGTTAATCTTCATCATCCCACCCAGCCCACCTTGACTGACCACCGAGGAGAGGAGAGAAGAAGAGAAGGCAAAGAGAAGTGACAGACAGACAGAGAAAAGGTCCTTTGTCCTTTCGGTCGTTCATGTCTGTGGTGCGTCTAAATCCCTCACTCTGAAACCAAGTGAAATGAAAACGAATATTCTTACACACCTTCTGAAGGAGAAAAGAACCACTTTGTTAGCTAAACATTTGTAGTGTTTTATTTTTTAATACTGCTTTTTCCGTTATTGTTTACTTTGAAAAAGCGAGAAGGTAATTATGTCTAAACCTTTAGCGATGCATTGATACCAATTGTGACCTGAAATGTCTGGCCTATAACAGGTTAACATTAGGCAAATAATGATGCATGGATAAACATATTGCAGTCCTGAACTGAATGAGAACTGACAACAGTAATGATTCAGAATGGTATGGTCAGGATAAATATTTAACTAAATTTTCTATCAGAAGTGAAATATTGGTATTTATGCATCTTTTAAAAACAAAAACCTTCCACATTACAGCAGCTTCCCCTCATTAACCACAGTGTAATTAGACAGTTACAATCATATAATTAAGTAATTATGTTTACGCAGAAACAACAAATAATGCTAGCAAGACACCATCTGACACTGGTATTTATTGGAACAGTGTTTGTTTCTGGTTTGCCTTTATTTTAACAAACTCCCACAGTCTGACCAATGTTTAGCCAAGGCCAGGGTGATAATAAGGCCTTTGGATTGGAAACAACAGGGAATACTGATTTGCTTAACCATCAACATTCCATTTTGTTACAATGTGATTACACTGTAGTTATATGGTAAGGAGAAGGCTGTAACTTTTAATAGAATTTCCAACTAATCAACAGGCTTCATGATTCTAGCATTCACTTGTTTTGTTAAAGCGTTTATACTAGTCAACCACATTCCTTTGTATAGATTATTTGCTAAAGTCAGTTCATTTTCAATTCACTTTTGACACTAAAATGAGAAAATACTTACACATGGATTTCAAAAAGTAGTGGGAAATCAAGTAGAACTTTTTTTTTTTAATTACGCAATTTTAACAGAATTTATCATCCTCAGTGAATGAAATAATGTTTTGGTTTACTTTACTGTTGAATTGAAAAGGAGTTGTCATTAAAGCTGCTGGTGTGTACGACTTATAGTAAACCTGAAAGTTGTGGGTTTCTGGGAGCAGCAAATCAGCATTTCATTGGTCCGGCTATTTCCCAGCAAACTGACAGATAATAGATAGATAGCTCTGCGGTGCTGACAAACATTCAGGACGGGAAGAGATTTGGACAGTGTCTCAAAAAGGCCTTGAGGTACGGCAATTGGTTGCTCACGTGATTTTTAACATCACACCAAGTTAAAATTGTTAAAATTTTTTGTAGAAATGGCTTTATCACTAAAAGCTAGTCTTTGTACCTAAATCAGCACTGGACGTAAAACTGGGACCAAAATGAGGGTACGGGACCAAAACTTAAATGACCAGACTTGGACACTGATTATGTAAATATGTTGCCACCATTCAATACATCTTGGCTTCACAGTCTGGAAGATCAAAAGTATCTGCTGAAGCCCTCTTCCTACCTGAGTTGTTCCACTGCAACTAAATTTTCTGCAGCAGTAGTATAACAACATTGTGTCTTTAAGCTGTTAAAATTGGAAAATTGTGATTAAATTAGAATAGTAAACTGCCTTATTCTCCCCGGCAATGGAACAGTTACTTGTTAAATCTAAATTTAACAGTTGCAATGAAATGCAACATGAAGGGAAGTATATTTAAGACAGTTTGACATTCTTTTAGTAGCCCTAAATGAAATCTCTCTCTTTACTGAAAATTTCTGAAAATCTGGCTGGACTATGGCAACATGCTAAATTAATAAAAATATTGACTCACTTACTCTCCAACCATCAATCACTATTGAATATCAGGGTACAACGAGTTGCATTACAACATGAGCAGCGACTCTAGGAAAGTGTTGGCCCCTACTTTTTATGCTTTCAGTTTGAAGTGACATTGTCTTGATTTGGGGTCATGATTCAGCCAATCCAGGGCCATAGTTAACATACTGTAGGTACTCTATTTGGGAGACATTGAGTTATTGATTATTGCTATGCAGTTCCATAACATTCCACAGGGGGGCAACATTTCCTGTAACCCCCTACAAAATATACAAAGTAGATGACAAACAAAATCGATAATAAACCATGCTACAATAGGCAGCTTTGAAGCTTTTGCTCTTCCAAAAAAGGCTTTCCAAAAGCATTGGTTATATTACACAAAAATATATTTGTAGAACTTTTTTTTTTTCTTTTTTTTTTTTTACAATCTTATCAGCTTTTATGTGTGTCTTTTTTCTGTGAAATTTATAGTGTTGTTGACAGGTGGGATTTGTTGTTCCCCACTCTTGGATATTTTTTATATATTTCAGAGTGTTTTTTGTTTTGTTTTTGTTTTTTTGACATTTTCAGTAACAAACCACTATAGATAAGGCTTCTACTATTTCCTCTTTGTACATTTAGCACAAGGAACTGGGTCAAGTATTCCAAAATGTTTCTCGTAACTTTATTATGAGATTTTAACTGACAACCCAAGACAAATGTCATTACAAAAATGTTTTACAATTATATGAAGACAAAAAATACGAGAGCAATACATTGATAAAGGTTGACATACATAGTTAGATCTAGGTTTCACTGGTGACCAGGTTATTTTGACAATCCTGTTCCATTGCTAAGCAACCAATGATTCAGTGCCAGCTAAATATAGGGGTGTTGGTCGTTTCATCATAGTGTTGTGCTTAAATACGTATTTGTAGCCAACAGCAAAATGGTCCTTAAAAGGTATTCTGTGGTCGACCTAGCAAAACACTCTCCATATACTGTACGTTTTTGGCATTGTAAAAAGCATCACAAAAAATGAAAAATCAATAGTGGGTGCACATATGCGTTTAGCAGTATACAAATCAAATTGAAATGGGAAACCGTAATAAACTTATTTTGGCCACTTTGAGTTTTGCCATTTGTCTCTGTCCCTAAGTCCTAGCGACAGCTCACCTCATGTTACTCGAGCCAACTGATGCTCACCAGTAATGATCACACATACTTTTCTATATAGCATCTTAATAGTGTCTTGTGCCCCTCACCCCCACACAGCCACTCTTGCCCTGTGTAACACTGTTAAAATAAACGATTGTTATACTCTGAAGCAAAGGGTTTGTTTTTATTTGTGAACATGTGCAAATTAACCTAAGCTAACCTTTTACTAGTAAAAAAATACTCTTATGCAGCTTTAACCTGTTTTAAATATTTTTTTAATCATTTTAAACCAGGTTTATGGTTGTGGCCTTAAATACTAACACAAACAGGGTTGAGAAAGAGTCTGCTTTTTTAATTATTTTTTTTACCCCTACATCAAAAACAAAGTCCCAAAGATCCACTTGGTTAAATAAGCGAGAAGCCTTTAAAAGCAGGCACATCCAGTGCACTCCCACATTGTGAAAGTGAGTCCCATCCAGCAGTTGACATTTCTTCCGTGTCTTTACAGAGTGCCTCATTAGAGGGGTTTGTTGGCATTTTCATTTCTCCCCAGTGTATCAAATTTTTCTCGCGTTGTGAGAAAAGTGTAAACTCTCCTCTTTAATTTAATGTTTACACAAATATCCAGACTTTTCAGCGAAGGATCTTTATTAAATTTGCCCAATGAGCATGCAGCAATCAGAATCCCCACTAGAGGATTGTGAAAACACTGAAGCTTGTTAATGTGAGGACGGGAGGAAAATACCTGCGCAACAGTGTGTGTGTGTGTGTGTGTGTTGTAAGCGTATCATAAATAATAACGTTTAATGTTTAAATAATGTTTAACAATAAACCTGTATTAAGTCGGGGACTGTGACCCGAAACTCTTCTTCCTCCTGGGGGCCGCAGTTCCGTATACATGCCTGTAGGTGCTGCGGTCAGTGTGAAAGCGGGCCAGCTGGGTCTCAACTGCAGACGAGGGGGGAGAAGATAGGAAGGGGAGAGCGTCGGTATCAGCGGGGGAGAGATGTGACTGCTTTTTAATTGGTTAAAATCACAGTAGGACGTTCTCCCAATCAAGCTTAGTTGTCAACAGTAAGTGACTCTAGACAGCAGACTGCTCATGGAGAGCCGAGGGGTGACTAGAGAGAATAGATGTCTGGCTGGTATTAGGTCGGTTTCTGGACCCCAGCAACAAAACATTAACATATTGGGCATGACAAACAAACCAAAAAAACGATAGAATGATGATTCATTATACTGTAAAGTTTAGGTGACCGTGAAGTGAATCGGTAAGTTTTCCCATCTCGTTTAATGCCATATCATTTCTCTCATGGCGATATAGGAAGTATTGTGATGTATGTCAGAAGGACCGTGTAGGCTATACAGTACGCACCCTCTCCGAGTTTCCAGCTCATGTAGGCTAAGAGTAGTAGCAGTAGCGCACACACCGTCAGGAACAGCAGCAGACCCAGCAGACAGACGGGCAGAAAGCTGTCCGTCTCCCTTGTCCCTGTCGTGCTGACTGCCTGTCTGAGGAACAGTGTTAGACCTGCCCAAGGACCGCTCAGCACCTCCATACTGCCCCTAAATAATGAAGAATGAGCATCAGCTAGCGGTAGTTCTTGACATATTGTTGGGACTGCATTATTGCGTTGCACTGACTGTTACAGAGTACAGGCACTCTGGGCCTATGTATATCTCTGGGTATTTGTAATTTGTGGGTTTGTGTGTGTGTGTGTGTATGTGTATCTATATTTTACTTATTGTATGTACTTCCCTGTTCTTGTTTTCTTCACAGAATGTTTGTAAAGGACTTTGGTACAAATGTTGTGTTTTAAAGTGCTATATAAACAAAGCTGACTTGACTATAAATGTGTACATTATGAAGTGCATTTTGTTGATTAATTTCTCCAAACTCTATGGGTGGTTATGCATACAAATTCCTTCACAGTAGAACACAGTAGAGAAATGTTTACTTGCTTTTCGTTGTTCCCAGCAGTGGCGATTTTAAGGCTTGTGGTTGCGGTTTGCTTGGTTCGTTTTACTGCATAAATCGCTCCCAACCAGGTTTTACAACCAGAACACATGCGTGAGAATCTGAATACATCAGAATCAGTCCATGACAATCGATGTAGTCCAATAATTCAGTTAAGTGTATCAGATTGGTTCCAAAGGAGGTTTACCTGTCTCTAAAGTGTCTTTCCCTTCTTCTTTCTATTCCTCACTCTTTATGTCTCACATGGAAATGGCACCATGGTTGTCGCTGATCAATTGAACTTTGTCTGGTTCCAACAGTCCAACCTTGTGATTGCTAAGAAGATTAGTATGCGCTAGTCAGTGTGCCTTTGTGTGTGTGTGGCTCTTTGTGTGAGCGTGAGGGGCCCTTTGTTGTTCAAAAGTCCTTGGTATTATGTGTGATGTCATATATTGTAAACATTTTTAATAGAAGATGAAAAATGTGATTGTGTGTCTATTGCTGATGGAGACAGCATGGTGCAGGAGGGGAGTGGGGTGGTGTTGTTGTTCAAAAGTCATTTTTATGGTAAACATGAAAAAGATATTGCTTTTGTGTTTGAGTGTCTGTGTAGAAAAGATATTGCTGGTGAGTTCAGAACTCCTCAGTAGTATGTCAGTAGTTTGGGATTGTGTGTATTAGGAGAGATACAGCTGGTGTGTTTAGGAGAGAAGTATTTTGTTGTTCCAAAGTCCTCAGTAAGAAAAGTAGGAAAATTGTCAATAAAAGTGTGTGTGTGTGTGTGTGTGTGTGTGTGTGTGTGTGTGTGTGTGTGTGTGTGTGTGTGTGTGTGTGTGTG
>JAODLI010074547.1:0-34459 GCA_027575585.1 Percopsis omiscomaycus | reverse complement strand
GTTCAGACAGGTGTCCATTCCAGAGGACTTGATAGGATCGATCTGTCAGATAGGACTCAAACCAGGAGAGCGCCGACAATGATCAGATTTAAGTTAGCAGTTCAGTAGCCTTGAAAATAATAGAAATTGGGTTTGTTCAGAAACTGAAGATGGAAAGTTTTCTATGTTTAGTGAACTTTTCTGAACTGAATTATACATTTTCTAGCACCCTGTAGCACAATGTTCTAGAAACCAGTTAGATTTTTTTCTGCATATTGTGGTCGTGACAGACTATAAACAATAGACAATAATTCTTATTTTTGTGATATTTGTGAGATATTCTGTGCATGTAAACATAGTCACTGTTGCTGAATGCTGTTTATACACCAATCTGATGCACTGCTTCACATCAGTGTGTGTGAGTAATGCAGAGATAACTATTATTTGTTCCCCCAGATGTACGTCACTTCTATCATGCTATTATTCTGAAAGCCCTTGAGTAATTATACATGTGTAATTTGAGATTGGTAGTGTGTTAATTTCACAAAATTTGCAGTATAGCTCCACCCAATATCAGCCCAGTGCAGAGAGACAAAGATGACAATGATAATAAATAAGTTTCAAATTATATATTAAATGTTGGATTACTGTATGTACCTGAAACTATAAACAATACACACGAGGTTTTCATGGAGAACCCTTCTCGATTAACACAAGACTTTTAACATTTCAAATCAATTAGGTCGGTCATTTTAGTATTAAAGATATCTCCTGCAAGCTATGAGGCACTTGTCAAACAGCCACAAAACGTTCATTATGTTGTTAACGCTGACAGCTATTGCTTTTGTTTGCTTTTGTTTTCTACACCCCTCTCTGCCTGCACATCAGAGAGTTTAAATGAAATAATTTAGTCGGCAGCGCTAGGCATTAGATGTTTCTCCGGGATCCACATTGTGCTCATGCCGAAGGCTCCCTTTCAAAGCGACAGTCAACGTCATGTTGGGAATATTGCCCCACTATAAATATGAAGGCTATACTCCAATTGCAGATGCATGGGAGCAGGCTTTGCCATTTCATATTAGACTGCTAACCCTTCCTCCTCGCTTAAATTCTCCTATATTATTTAAGATGCTGTCTTGTCAAGATCCTCTACTACAGAGGTAGAATCCCTAGAATATCAGGACAATGGCACATTCTACTGACATCTGATATAGTTTATACCTTCAGACAGAAAGTCATTTTTGTAAACACTATGTATGTGACACTATAGAGACAGTATTTGTATGCATTATCCAAACCTACTGTATCTTGTAATGCATTTATGGTAGTGGTAAAAACTAATCTAAAATGAGAGATTGGGAAAATTTGCATTACATTTTAATTTAAGTTTATCAACAACTGACATAAACAATAGAAATAGGAATAAAAATAAGTTTAATCTACAATGGTTTGGGTTAAGGCTAGGGTAAGGTTTAGTTAAGAATATGGAATGTGTACAGTGTTGGGGTGATTGAGAAATATCAAAAATTATATAAAGTATGTGCAACCTATTTTAATGGTGTGCCATTGTTGGAGAGAATCGAATTAGAGGAAGGAATTGAATCACACATCAGGTAACATAAGGCATTTTTACACAGCAAACAGGCTTTTAATTTGTGTTAGTAGAATAAGAAACTCTTTTTATACTTTAACTGTCAGTAATCCTGTGTTCTTTTCCCATTTTAATATGTCATAACCAAGCAATTAGCAATTATGCACAGTACACTATTATTTGTAATATAATCCCAATTCGACACAGGTAATGTTAACAGCAAAAAGCAGACCTACAGTAATTGTAAATATTCAGTTTGGATGTTTTGGACATGTGCAATACAGTATGCCGATATCATACATCACATACCGAATGTCAGTAAATTTGTATTGTTTTTTGGTGGTTTTGTGTGTATAATATGTATTTTCCTTGGTAGGAATGTTAAGGGGTATTTTACAGAAAAAAATGAATACAGGATTTTTAACAACATATAGGTATAAATGTTGCCAACAATAGCAAGCCACAGAGAGAAAAAAGAAAATGAAAAGACAAAAAAATCATATTTCTCAGTTTTCACACCATAACTGAATGTCTGATCTTACAGAGCTGCCCGGTAGGAGTTTTTTCCCCATGGATGACGGGTCTCTCCAGCTTTCAGAGAACCGATCCCAAAAGCGTATAGATGTGTATTGGTAGGTCTCCGAATCCACGTGCCATGTGGTGCCCAGTGGCAGGACTCTTCTCTGCCAACAGAATAGCCTTTGTAGAAAGTTGTCTGGCTATTCCTGCTTTCCAAACTGTCAGTTCATGCTGAGAGCTAAATTGATTTGGTATGCCAAAATAGGTTCCGCTATCTAGATACAAACATGTTCTATCAGTGTTAGATGGGGCTTGTCCCATGATTTGAGAAGCATTTGATGACTTTATATAATGGCAGCACTGCAGAGATTAAGTGAAAGATGCTCTTTAATCTGAGCCTTCACTCTGTTGTTGTGGATCGGGACATATTAGCTACATTTGGAATGAAAAGAGACTGGCTCTCGAAGAAGGTGTCAGACTATTGTACTGCGTGAATGTGTGCTTTACCAGAAGCCAGTGATATGTTGGCAGCGGGTACCAAACGGGTCTCTAACAAGAGCGCATTGCCTGCAGGGAAGTGTAGGCGGAGGCTGGCATATGGCAGTGTGTTCATGAGGCTAGGCAGTTGTCTTTTTTATTGCTATTAGTTTCACAGGAGGATGACCCTGTTAAACTCCTCATTTGGTTTGTGAGTGGTTGCGGGATACGCTTTTTGTATGTTTGTTGTGTACAGAACTAATCCTTTTAAAGGGCCTGGAAAGTTGAATTGAAATAGAAAACTACATACGTGCTAGCAAATTTCAGCATTGTAAAGCCTACTTTGAGCATAAAAACATTAGTATTAGAAAACAGGAACTCGGGGCACTTTCGAGGTGGCGCGAACGTTTACAGGAACGGCCCCCTAATCGGCCCTTTCAGCCTTTCTGTTTCCATTGCAGTGTAGGAACCTCCAGTCTCACCAGTTGACGTAGCCTAATAATTCGTCAACAGCTTCGACCGCAAAGTAAATTGTGAGCGCGTCAAAACAACAATATGAAGGGAAGTTGCTCTTTGTTGTGTTAGCCTATACGGCGATTTAAGGTCAAAGTATACTAACAAATGATCAGGCTCTTCAAAGTATAGTCTACTTGTCTCCTCTTGCAGATGAGTCTCAGCGCACATTGGCTATTTCTGGGTGCAGACCATAAGCTAGAGTTGGAATTAGCAATCTGTCTTGTACATGCACATACCCTGTACTGACTTTTTCACAAGCACAATGTTGGTGTAACTAACTAACAGATTCGCTGAAAATAAATGTTTTTATACGCCTTGAACAGACTACAACTTCACCCTTATCAGTTTCTTAGTGTTTTAGTGGTCTAGAACATTTCCTGGTGGTTCAGACACATCGAAAATAGCTAAAATCAGCGATCTTTCATAAATACTTTTTCTATCGGCAGCCTAATTCAGAGATTTGCTCTATATGCTTAGAACCCCCCCAAGTAGCTTTTCAGGGCTGCTTAGAAGAAATTCTTTCACACCAGAAAACGACCATTTACGAGTTCCTACAGGGTTGGTTCCTACAGTGGAAAGCCACCTAAAGGTTCTGCCCCCTCTAAAATAGCCAGCGAGTTCCTGCAGTGGAAAAGTGCCTAAAGTTAGATTGTTTGTACAGGCACTTCAATGTCATAGTAATAATTTAGTGCTAAAATCTGCACTTTTCAGGTATTATTGATTATATGCCCGTGTCAGAGAGTGTGCTAATGTTTCTGTATTGTGGGTGGTGTATGGTGACCACCATTTGAAGGTTATGTTTTTTATACATATTCACTTAGTACTGTGTCTTTGGTTCCACAGCATATTTACAGTGATACATGATACGGCAGTGGTTTTTATCCGATGCTACAATTGATTTATTTAAGTGAATGATAGAACCAATCCTTGATTTTTCACCAAAATGAATATATAAAGAAAAAAGAAAAAAGGGACTACCCCTTATTCTAACATGAGTGGAGAAATCATTTGTTGTCTGCTAACTGAAGAAAATAACATGGTGCCCTTTTGGCTAGAGGTGAGAATGGCATTAGGAATTAGGTGTTGTCAAGAAATCAAGAAATATCATTCCAGAATTGTCGAATTCTTGTCACATCCATTCTGGCCAGACACTTAAACGGATGACTTAATTTTCTTTTGTACAGTACTTTCATTTCAGTTATGTTCTCTTTGGTGTATTTACCATTGACTCAAATAACTGCTCAAATAACTCCATAAACGACCAGATATTCATTTGGGCATTCAATTTAGATATAAATAATATTGCTACTGCAAATAAAAACATAGCAACAGAAACAAATGATGTTTAAATGTTGACCTGACATTTCCTTCACTGTCAAGGCTTCTTGGGTCAACACCACCTGCTTACCGACACAAAGTGTGTTCAAGTAAAACTGAGATAATGTTTGTGTTTACCTGATAGCTTGGGGCTGTTTCTAGGATGTACTGTATGTTTGAGTGACAGCACTAACTAACCCCCGCCCCACCCCCCTCTCTCTTTCCCTTTGTATATCCACCCACCCTACTTCAAATCCCTTCTGGACACCTCCTGGATCTGTTCAGCAGAACAATTTAAAATCACACCTGATAATGCCTCTTGTTGCTGATAATACCTCTTGACAGCTGTCATCAAGTCACTTGTGTTCGTTGTTGACTTTACTCTTGCAAATTAGCAAGAAGCTATTCTCACGCCTTCAGTGTTTTTTTGTTTTCCCCTAAAAAACCTTTTATTGTAATTTGTTCGTTATTGACAGGTGGGTTGGTAAAAATTTTCGTATAAATAATTAATGTTTCACTGCAATGTATGGCCTATTGCTGATTGAGGTCATTTAATAATTGTTCAGCCTACTCCCCATTCGTTACGGCCTGTCCATTTGCAGTTCTGATTTAAAAATATAGTGTGGAGATGCATTATTCGTAGGAAAGTTGTCAAGCCGCACGCATTAAATACTGTATATTTAATGTGCCCAAAATGATAAGCAGATCTAAATGGAGACCCCCCATTGCTTTACTTGCACACGCGCACACACACACACACATTTACAGCACTCAAACGAGCGCCGATCACATGGACGTATTTACAGGATTAGTTCAGTATTCTTCAATCCAGACATTATTAACACAAAATTTCCTGTCATCTTTATTTCTTTGTAGCATTATTCATCAGATCAGCGATCAACTCAGTGCTCTCTCATTGGGCTTATAATGCAGTTCAACAAGCAACAATTTAAGCTTATAAAAACGGTGATAAATATTCTTCAACTACAGTGAAAACATTCACATAATACACAGTACATTTTAGGATGTCCTCAAGACCACAGCGTCAGACGGCAAATAAGAAGGCATGCTGGGTTCTTGGTAGTAAAAAACTGAACTCTTCATTTGCTGCTCAATTGTGTTGTATTGCCCCCAGAACTACAAATGTCCTCCGCAGCTCAATGTTTGTTTTGAAACACAATTGTACACAAATGTGCATGTGGCTGTAGGGGGAGGAGTAGAGAGAAATGCAAGCCACTCTTGCACTCTGGGAGGGGCATGCGCTCTCTGAATTTCAAACCAAAGTGCTTTTATAACGATTGTATCAACCACAAGGGTAATCACACAAACAAATGGAGGAGGGCACCTTTTAAATTGAGCGCATTGACAACCATCCATATACAGTAGTTTGAAGACCACCACAAAATCCCCCAATATCAGTATGGATGGAGACACATTAAATCTGACTCACCCAAATGATAGATCTTTCTCTCTTTTATCTGTCCATGTTCCTCCCTGACTTACCTAGCTCTTTGAATCTCTCCTGACTTTTTGATTCCAAGGCAAGCTGCACCCCACTCCTAGCAGGAGAACTATAAGGCTTTTAAATCTAATTCCACCGATCTGTCTCTCCGCTACAAGCCAGTGTGTTCAAAACTAATAAAGAAATAAAGTGCCACCAACAGTAGTGCAGGCCTCATGCGGCACCTATCCATTTTTGTATTAAGTAAGGTTCCTATTTGGTGTAGAACTACAACCTACATGAAAGAACTTTTTCTGAATTTAGTAGCGTGAAAATTGTTTTAATAGAATACGTCTGAAAATGTGTTCATCCCTGCTAGTCTCGGACCTTTTAAATTAAATGGGAGAAAATAGAATTTCCTCGCAGATGTATTAATATAGCATGATTAATAAAGTGTAATTTAAAAAAAAGCAAGATAGCATATGCAAATAATATAACACAGGCTGTATAAAATGGCTCTCAGCAGCCTTGTCCTTACTGACTTATGAACTATGACTTTCTGTTTGTCTCTTCGACAAAAAGCACAAATGCAAGGAACTGGCTTGGTCACCACATTAAAACGCTCAAACCAATAGAGCAGTATAGTGCAGTGTGTCACCACCTCTTTAGACACTTCTGCGACACCCACACAATGAGCCTAATTGAAAACAATGTTAAATCCTCAACTCTATAACTTCCTTACCTCAATATAAGTTAACAAGCTGATCCGTTTGGTATGAAGCCCTTGTTCAGGCTACATAATGAAAATGGTCTTCTATTAACTTTCAATATTTCTCAACATGTTTCTAACATATTTACCAATCTGATCGGTTTCTCTACTAGTAGAATGTCTTGTGAAGTTACTTTGGTGTGACACACAGAATTGTTTTAGTGTTTAAGATATATTTTCATATTTAACATTGCTGTAAGAAAGCACTTCTAGAAACCTGAAGCCCATAAGGTACCTAGCTATAAATAAATCAACTGTTTTTTTAGTAGGAAATATAAAATATCAATTAACATCAATCGAAATCTATATTTGACTTGCTTCCTCATTATCCAGTTCATGTCCTTAGTGTTCCAAGCAAGGTAAGAAAATAAGAAAATAATCTTAAAATATTGCTGAAGGTCATTGCAAATCAGGTATGTAGTTGTGGTCCATTGTGTACAGCAAACAGTGGTACACTTACAAAACCGTAGGAAGCAATTGCGTCTCCAAAATGAAAATGCGTTAAAAACTCATCATTGTATTGCTGTTTAGTAGGCAGAATAAATAGCTGCCACATTCCCATTAAGATGTTAAGAGTGGGAGAGGATTTGGCGAGTGTATTCTGTTTCCTTGCCAACAAGCAAAACCAACACATGCAGATATCCGTATGCTTGTTTTCTCACTTGCTTTTGCATACATGTGATATATCAAATTTTCCTTACTGTTTTGAAATCCCTGAAATCCTCAACAAGGAGGGCCAGTCATAAAAAAGGTGTCAGTTGTCTCATCCTACGAGGTGCGGGAAATCATTCTCATTCACTCAAAACACCAACTGGATTTCAAGAAAAGACCATTGAAGAAGAGAAGTGATTCTTCCTGAAACGTTCCCAAAATGTAATAACACAATCACAACCTTAATATAATCCATTTCCAGCTTTTGCAAACTGCAGCAAAGAAAACACACGATAGAGGGCAACATTCTAAATAAAGAAGACAAATAAATTACACATTGCGTAAAAGCATTGCTATGTGAGTAGCTTTTAAGAATCCCATCTTTGCCAACAAGCAGTCCTGCACATACTGTAAGTTCCTCAAGCCCATAACGCTGCAGGGATTACATCCCTGAGGAAGGATATATTACAGTGTACCCTTCTTTCTAATGGTATTGTTGAGTCAGAGGAAAGATGGAAGTCTGAGACCTGAAAAACCGATAGGTGTAGATTTCTTTTTCCATCGCCACTACTCTAGTGACACCTTATTTATGTTGAAATGAAATGCCCGTTTGAGTGCTATTGACAGCGCTATTGTTGCAACACACAAGGCCGTCGATGTAACTCTTCTCTTCGTTGCGATGCAGGATGTGGGCGTGGTTTAGCGCTGTCTGTGAGGGAGGGAGTGTCGGAAGGTGTGGTTCACTCGGACTCGGGAATGAGAAATGGCGATTAACTGATCACCGGTCTCCATATTAAGAGCAGCATTGGAGGGCAACAGTGGACCCTTCTGTGAGACCTGGGACGCTTCTGCCTGTGGAATGATTATACTTACCTGTTGAAGAAAACCAAAGTCTGGCCACTTTGCAGCCATCTTGGTAACGCCTGCGGGCAGGTATTTAACAAGACCCTATCTAAATGAATGGGGAGAGAGCCATAAGCTGCACTTTCAATGGTCACCGAGACATAAACACGGCATGTATAGAATCACCAGTCAAATCTGATAAAAAATGCTTAAAAAGTTTGGCGACTTTGCTACAAAATAAGATTTAAAAACCTTAAAAACTACGCATGCGCAAGGTCAGTGTAACCACACGATCGGTTTAATAGGTTTCCTGTTGGGCCGTTATAAACTAGATGGTTGGCTCTGTGGGGGGAGAGGCAGGATATATGCATCCAACCGCCACCTTTGGCATTACGGACTTCTCCCATAGAGTACTATTCAGAATTCTTGAATGTCTCTGGTAAAACACGTTGGTCGTGTTCATGGTGATTTGCTACACTATAGTGTTTCTCAAAGTAGTCTCAAAACACATATAGTGCTATTTACCCAGGCGTGAAACAGGTTTACCTTTTATTTGCAACGTTTAAGAACTCTTATGGTATCCAGCACTTGGCATATGTAGCCACAACTTTACTCCCAATGAGTTCTCTTTCCTGTATGAAAACTAGGACAAACGAAGCACAGAGCACTTTGGCGATGTCGCTGAAACAAGAGAGTCAAGTCAAACAGACGCCAGCCAGGCGAGCCTTCGATGCTGATTTTCCCCAAGTAGCATCCAAGAGCTGTCGAGGTGTTCCCGTTAGCGTTAGCGGCGTGACAGAGCATTTGGAACACCGCCCATGGATTCCATTCCCGTCAACATCAGATGAAGTGAAGTTTTTCAGAGAGGGAAAAAGTTGACGGGCATGTGCCGATAGAGCACTGAAAGTGATTTGTCGGGGTTTGAGACATTGTTGGGTCTGAAAAGTTACGCTCAGTACATATTGTTGATCCTCACAGGATGTATGTGTGTGTGTGTGTGTGTGTGTGTGTGTGTGAGGGGGTGGCAGAGAATAACTCAACAGCAGGCAGGGATATGGTTTGAGAATAAATGAACAATAGGAAGGCACAGCACGGGGGGGACTTTAGAAACCAGCTTTCATGACAGACTCAGCTGCATAAATACAAGCACAAGAAACATGGCCGCCAAAAACGTGGTGAGAATTCTCAACCAATTTGATTTATTAATTTGAGCAAACATCTGACATGTTGTTTTGAATATCCCAAACTTAAAGTGACTAGAGAATTTGATTGAGAACACATTAGTACTTACTCTGAAAGGACACTAAAAGTAGCCCGTAGCTATTGCCCTACCATCATAAATTGTCTAACAATATAATAACTACACTCATTTTTTCTTATCATATAAAGTTAGAATGTTTAATTAAACATTTGTCTTTCTTGGTATTGAGTTAAAGTTGGGCATGACTGTGTTGGAAATGATTGCAAACAGCATATAAAAAAAAATGCTATTATTCTTATTATGGATGCTATTATCTACTATACTTCTCTCTAATCCTCCTTCCTTAGTGCTCCTAGGTTCACTCCGTTCTCTACCCCTCCTCCTAAATCCACATATAGTTTTGGGGTCCTGGGGGCACAATCGTACGATCAAGACCAAGCCATAAATACTGTATAATCTGAATGTAATAATCTGAAACACGCGCACATACACACCCAGCCATATTGCTCTGTGCGGTCTCATTAGTTTGGGATCTCTTGGTTTAATTAATCACTAACAGAGTGCTTAATTCATCTATAATTTTGGCGGAGTGGAGTTGATTAGTGAAGTGATTCCCCCTGGCCCTGTTAAAGTTCTCTCTCTCTCTCTCTCTCTCTCTCTCTCTCTCTCTCTCTCTCTCTCTCTCTCTCTCTCTCTCTCTCTCTCTCTCTCCTCTTATCTTTTTAATGGTGGGTCATCATGAGATTTGAGACAATCAAGCAGTGAAGAGCCCTTGACTTTTTTTTCAGAGCAGTTGTGATTATGAATGTGACGCATGCTTGACATTATCGTTTTAGAATCAAGCGCATCCTTTGCTAGTGTCGTCCGTGGCCACAGGCCTATGCTATTATGGGCTGTTGCTTTTCTTTCTGTATTAGCATTTGCAGATTGATGCGTGATTAAGGAAAAGACTGATATGTCTAAAGGAATTGAGTTAAGTGTATTGTTTTGTGTTATTGTTGCCGACTGCCATGCCACTGACTTAAGGGGATAGTACATTTATGTTTTTTTGTTGAGTTTTTATGTTAATCTATCCCTTACCCACTATGACATCTTTCTTTGCTTACCATTCCTCATGAAGTTTTCTTTTTCATGGTGGAGTGATACACAGAGTCAAGTATTTTAGAGCAGTGATGTTTTAGACCAAAATCTTTTGATAACATCTAAAAAACAATATTTATCATCTTAAAATTTATGTTTTAAGTCATGTGCATGAGATGCAGAAATTAATATTATTTATACTAATGTAACAATTATAATGCCATGACATTATATATGTTAAGGATTATTTTTAACCCACGTTTACTTACATTTTTATTCACATTTACAAATAGTATTTTAAAATAATTACCAATCCAAACCAAAAGAGGGTGAGCAGAAAAAAGGCATAGACACAGAAAAATCTTTGTATGACTGCGAGAAATATAAAATAATGAGTATAATGTCCTGTGCATAATCAGGTTTAAGATTTGCTATAGCATACTGTACCAGTCCACATTGAGCTGTGGAAGACCGTATAGCATACGTCAGTCACTGTGTGTCACAGCGTTTTCAGGTTGTCCTTTTGCCTTTAAAGTGTATGTGTGTGTTTGTGGTTGCATGTGCACACGTGCGTCAGTGTGTGTGTCTCCAGACGTCCATGCCTGTCAGTGTATCCGAGTGTTGTGGCCCTCTGAGCGCGGACACACAAGAAGAGGCTTGAGCTCTTTTTCCCAGGGGCCACCTGCCAATCATTTTCTCCAAATCGGTAAAAAACAAGAAGGAGGGAACAGGGTTGTGTTGGGGGGGGGGGATAAAGGGAAAAGGAAAAATAAGAAAGTCTCCCTTTTGAATGGCTAAATAGGGTTTCAGTAATCTGACAGAGCGGCCATGTGCTGAATCCCAACTATCCCTAGAGCAGAAAAATATCCACATTGGGAACAGCAAGCTTTACCACCATATTGATTTTAATCATCTCTTAAAAACCCCTGCCTTTTCAAAAAGAATTATTTAACACCCCCACATAGACTGGAGACAACCTGGGTAAAAAATGTGTGTATCTATCTATATACTGTATATAGAAATATCTCTCTCTCTCTCTCTCTCTCTCTCTATATATATATATATATATACACACACAATAAAACGTTGGCCGTTGCTATCCACAGTGTCATGTTGCTGGTTCAACAGCTTCTCTAGACGTGTCCGGAGACAGATTGACATTTCCCCCATTTTCAGTTTTTGTTGCTCGTATTAGTGTGGAAAAATCTGATTGGTATACTGTATGCAGTTTTACATTTACAACATTTCCAGAATAGGTTCCAGCAAAGACAGAAATATTTCAAATTCATAATGTGTCTTTCTGGATGCCTACTAAAGATGTCAATTGCTATTGTTCAGCAGAGGCTGGGGGTTCTGTAAGTGACACATTTCTAGATAAAAGAACATAAAAGAAGGCCATCTTGTGCAATTCCTCCCGGGTGGGTACAGGGGAACGACACCCTCCCCCCAGCCCCCGACACACACAAATTGTTTTTAAGGCTCATGAATCTTTTAAATGGCCGGCGAGAATTTGCACCAAACACTACCGGGACATTTACGCCTCGTCTTGCCTCATAACACCCCCCCTCGGCCTGAGCTGCGGTGTTCAAGGCGCTGGTTAAACAGCGGTGTGCCCCCTCAGATCGCTATTGGATTTCCCCCAATGGTACCGAAAAACGCATATTTCATCTGTTCTCCCTTTCATTTGTCCCTTCTTCATTTTTGTTTAACAGAGCATTTGAAGCTGCTCAAGGCTGGCAGACCGCACGCTGTGCGTGTGTGTGTGTGTGCGTGCACTTCTGATGTCTGAAGGCTAGGTTTAACAATTTTCATGTATTTTATTCGCTTTCACATGCTAGCCTACTGTTAACTTGCTAGCTTGGTGTGTGTGTGTGTGTGTGTGTGTGTGTGTGTGTTCATATCATTTTGTTCCTCCCACCACGACTTAACCTTGCTAACCTCTGATTGTAATCCTTGAGACATTTTGGCCGTGATGTCATATTACCACTGTAATCTGACGCGCTAGCATCCCATCCCGTTTTCAGTTTAGGTCAGGGCTAAGCACCTCCCAGAGAGAGATGTGCTTGGCGTTGGGAGAAAGCAGCAACTGTTGGGATAGCCCAGTCTCATGAGATCAAATGCTTGTGCAAAACAGTCAAATATATGCTCAATATTATGCTGTCAAAATAGTGATGATTATTATCCAGATAAATACAACAATCTATTGTTTGTTTGTAGTTTAATTTTTGCTTCACGATGAAATAATTTCAGCACAAATGCTGACACTTGTTTTAATTCCCCAATTTTGCGGTTATATTCTCATAATTCATTATTATTATGACTATTATTTATTTTTTCCTGTGATAAACAGATATTTATTTAATCCAAATTAAAAAATAACTACATTTGTGTCCTTTTCATAAAATAGATTTTCATAATTTATCCTTCCTTTAAAATTTGTTGTAATGTTTTACCTTTTTCAAAAAAGAAATGAATTCTACTTTAGTGGATTAAAATTGTGCAAAGCACTGTGTAAACCATTTTTTATAAAGCTGCTATACACTTTTTTTTTGCACTTGTCATTATTATTGTTACACAATAAGATTCATATTAATTAATAATATTTGTAAGAATATTTAATATTTTTCACCTCTTACCCTCATGTTGACATAGCAGAAAGTGAAAATTTATATCAAGGCTATTGTAGATCCTACTTTATTAGAACCTAGTTCATATGCAGTAACACTCTAATGTATTCTCCAGATTCTCTCACTGACAATACCCAGAACCCCCTTTGACAGAGCAGGTGGTGAAAATTGAACTTTGCTATAGAGAAAAACTAAAGCTCTGGCACAAAGTAATAATCAGACACTGAATGCAGGGATTGAGTGAAGTTGAGTATTTGTCTATGTATATACTATCACTAATTAAAATTCAATAGTCATCCACTTAACAACGAAAAAATAACCTCATTAAGTTCATTATATATTCCTCAACATTATGACAAAATGTTTGTATGATGTATTTTCGTCTAAGTATTGACGAATATTTCCGGTCACTATTCTGACAAGAATGTAGTCTGATCACATTCCAGTATTCGTCTATATACTGACAAATCCCTTTTTCGTTACAAAAATAAAAATATACTATATAATATATTCTTTACAGTATTGACGAAAATAGTTCACTCAAGCTTATATTCGTCAATATTTTTTGACGTTAATGTAGACCTCAAGAAAATTCACATATTCCTAGTTATATTGATGAATTTCAATTTCGTTACAATTTGACCATTATGTACTTTGCACAAGTGCCACCATTTGACTACGATCAATGAGACCATGTTGGTTGGGAAGGAAATGGTACAACATGTGAAAGTCAGAATAAGATTATGAAAATCTAAAATGCAAATGAAGAGGCTTTGAATGTGTATAAAAGACCCCCTACCATTAGTGGGTTAGTTAATTACTACTGTACATAATACTTAGCTATTACATAATTCTACCTCTATATTACTGCTATTAATGGTCTGTAATTTAAAGCATTGTCAACTTTTTTCATTTACATATATATTTATGTATCAAGAAATTATTTGGATACAATCACTTGTTTTGTATTGGTCCTATGATTGAAATGACAAGATATAACAATGTGATGCAAAATAACTTATTTTGTGCTTTGAACACAGGTTATAAACCCTGTTTGGCATGTAGGCTTTTCATCATAAAAGCAAAAGCAAATTTAAACTTCCATATTTAACAATAAATATCTTCTCAAGAGAATCTATAGTGATCCTACGTTATGTGCAGATATTTCTACAGTATGTGGAATGTGCTGTACTCTCTGTCTTAAACCGTATTCTCATTAGCAAAGGACAGGTCTTATTGTAGAGGACACCAGAAGCAGGTTTTCTCTAAGGTGTTTTAGGGAGGCTCAGAGGAAGAGAGAGAATTTTGAGGTGGGGAGAATGCAGCTTCAGTTGGAGAACTCTGTCACGGACCTCAAGGTCTCATTAAGGCAGCAGGGATGGTTTTAACCCCTAGACCCCTCCCCATCTCAAACACACACACACACACACACACACACACACAAACCTCTTCCCAACACATACACACCGTATAAAGACATAACCAGGAAATGTATAGACTCAGCGAGAAAGATAGATTTTTTTGAGGGCATGACAACAGGATGGAAAAGGAGAAATAAAGGAGAGCAACACAAGGACTGCGAAAGACAAATGTGTAATGGTGGTGCGGGCACAGTAGCTAAATAAAGACACACACACAAACTCACACACAAATAGAAACACTCAAATAGTGAAAAGCAGTTAAAATTGTAAAATTAGATTTGTGTTTGTGGAATTGATTGGAAATGAAGTTTATCTTTGGGTTTAACTTAAAAGGAATTTAACACTAAACTGACAATGTGGAAAATTCTTGTTTTCTTTGATTCGGCCAGAGTATAAGACGATAAACAAAAATCAATAGCCATGTTGACTCTACTGAATTTAGATTTGGCTCAAAGATAGATGCTTGCATTTACTGCAGTGTAGTCTCGAGGGGCCAGACTATACTGTAGTATACAGTAGAATGTCTGGGGACATCTATGAGACAATTTGGATGGGAGCGGTATACATAGATTGAAACTTTTAAACCAATCCAACACCTTGAATACAGGGGCAGTGATTCAAACAGCAGCAACATGGCCAAGGGTATAATTGAATCAATTTTGTCCATAAAACACACTTTAAATAGAACAGAATCAAGCGAGTAAACAAGCTGAATGTATTTGTTATTATGACCTCAAATCTATTGCGTTCGCTTGCATGTGGTTGCTAGTTTTGTGTTCCACTTTGGACCTTGAAAGTCTGGAGGACTGGAGGAAGTTAACAGTGGGGATAAACTCCACTAGTTCGGGTTCTGTCGAGAAAAGCAGTCAAATCAACAAGTCAGCGGCCCATTTTGCCACTCTATTTAAGGCCCATTTTAAACAGAATGTCCTCAGACGTACTGCCGTCACATAGTGCCGTAGTCAATAGCTGCAGTAAATAATAAGTTTAATTTTACTTAGATTTTCGGTGGTTGTTTATATCCACCATCTGGTTTATTTAATTTCTTTAAAAAATTAAATTTAAAAAATACTGGAGAGCGTATAATGTAAGTATAATGAAAGAAAATGTATTTTCTGTACGTCAGGCAAAACTGGATCAGATTACCAGAGCAAATAATCTTCACCCTTTTAAATTATTTTCTTTTTTAAATATCTTTACCATATTTAGTTTGTGTCATGCCAACTCACAAATTGAGCATGCTGCTATGAATAATTCTACCTGTTGTGACTTCATTCTTCAGCGAGCATTAAATTAGAACTACAACGAAGTTACCGCTACCTGTATGTCCCGCTCTCATTGGCCAATAGTGCTGAGATGCATTACTTCTGTATTGTGTTACCTCACCATGAATGGTGGAATTTTACCAAATTAATCACAGATTAATTCTGGATTGCTGCTTTAAATAAAATAAAAATAAAAATAATTATGCAATAATTTAATAAAATTGGTAAATAATCCCTTTTGACAATTCACCAATTATTGTCAAACGTGGGTCTAAGAAATTTCCTTTATTTTACCACCCATTGCTAAATAATAACAGCAGACACAAATGAGTGTGCTTTAATTAAAGGCGGACAATATATTCTAAGATAAACAAAGGTTAAGAACTGCTGCACTAGACAACACAGAAGAGCAACACTTCTGTCTCTAATGAGAACATTGAGAATTGTTTTTAAAAGTTGGGATATTGAAGGCTTGGGAATGAAAAGTAAGAGATGGTGGCTCTTGTCTTTGTTCAGACGCAGGGGACTTTGGGGACAATTCTAACAAAGCATATTGCGGCAGGTTTTCCTCAGTGCACCTCGAGAAGCAGTAGCATGTGGCGAGGAGGCGATCTCCTGTTCTCATTAGGAGTTCCACGGCTGTGGCTTTGGAATGTGTTTACTGTTAAACTCCTAGCTCTAATGTTCTCCCTCTTCTGTGTTAAAGCAAAAGAGATAACATACTATAAGGAATATATTGTATTTTTATAGCTTAAATGAGTGTTTGTCATTAGTGTGCATTGGGTTTTGTGGGTCAAATTTGGAATTAAAAAAATCCTTCTCAGAAACAAAAGTTGCTCAGATTTATCTGTGTTTGCGTTTTCGTTATGTGTCCTTCAAATGTGTCAGTCCTCATAGGTTATTTTATCCAGAAAGATTATCATCTATATCACTTTATTTCCACATCCACCACAAACCACAATTAAAAATATCAATTTATAGTCTCCTTGTTTAGATGTAACCTATACATTTATTGTATAGATTATGTATAACTGATGGTCTCTGGTTGTATTGTGACAGTGTATCTCTTTAGAACATAAGGGTAAAAAAGAGAGAACAAGGGTAAGCAGAGGATAGGATAGAGGGTGGATGCAATCTGCTATCTGGGTTATAAGTCCGAGACATCTGTCACACAAAAAGATTGGTTTGATTGGTGGGAGCCCATCTATCTAGACTGCCTGTCAACTGCCGGGAAATTTATATTCCCCTCAAGTCCCATCCTCTATCAGCGGTTACGGTATGCCCAGGCAAGCCTGTCAGCCACCACAGTCATATCTTATTTTCAAACTAGCTTCGGCTGAAATGAAGCCTTTAGGCTAAGACAAGAGTCAATATCTTCAATGATCCACTCTATTTTCCATGCTACGACAAGGCAAATATCTACAATATAGATTTTAGTTGTTGTGCGTTGGCTAAGCTATATATACACCAGTAGGTGTCAGTATACAGACCAATAACTCTTGTGTTAGAACACAAAGAAGAACCTTCAGGAAAAATGCTTATTGTCACTTTAAAATTACGATACGATTGAGCCTTCACTTTTTGCTTTTTGTCAACTCAATACAGTTGTCCTTCACTGATTTAGGTTAAGGTTATGAGTTTATCCTAAATTATAATAAAAATGACCTGGAAGATTAGGCTATTCATCAAATAAAAAATTTGTGTCACTAGAAAAGTATTGGAGATGGAGACAAATGTTTAAACATTTTGGTTTACCCATTTAAAACGTAATATTAAGAGCCTTCTCCATTTTCCTACATCACTGCGTCAGGCAAATAGTTCTATCTGTTAAGTGTCTCGCTGAAAAAGCCTTGCTTATCCAACCATGAAAGCAACACTTCTTTATACATGACCCAATCTCGGAACCCATCGGCTATCTGTCTGACGACGATAGCCTCTTGGGGCAAGGGCCAATATTTCTGGTGTTCCGGTGTAGCCAGCGGATATCCGAATATCCGGGCCAAGACTTCCTTTTCTGTGCGCCAGTCATTGTTTACAGTCCGATTAGCAACTTGAGAGTGAGAAGGGAGTAGGAGTTGAGTTTGGTTAATCTCAATAAACAGATATCTGCATATCAATGCAGATACATTTAAAAAAAAAAGAGAATAAAAAGCTAAATCGCCTGGAGACATTAGCAAATTTTTTCCGAGATTGCATGTCGGCCAATGTGTTTCACCTCTTTTGCTCTCCACACGGACTGTTTACCTGCATGCAACCAAAGCCTGCTCAAATGTGATTGGTCAATACTACTCAGACTACAAACGGAAACCAGGACGCATCCGATAGCAAAATCTTGTGCCGTTGCCTACAGATTCTGTATTCATATGCAGATATCTGTTTATAGAGATTATAATGTACATGACCCAAACAGGCCAAATAACATTTGTGTGCAGAGAGGGTGAGCGGAACTGAATTAGCCTAATTTATTATCCTACACATTACTGTCTCGGACGTTCTCGTTTCTCATTGGTTGTATGGTGGAACATGCATGAACAATTTGACTATAAATGGGACAACAACGAAGGCAGCTGGATGGTGATTTGTTAAGCATGTACTGTATCAACTTGTTCCACCTCCACACAACACACACACACACTATTGATGTTAGCAATCAGATTAAGCAAGTGCGTTTTTGGCGGCTCAGTGCCATTGCTATTAGCACCAATTTAGCGTGACCTATCCGATCTTGTGACCTCAGTCAAAGCTTTGTAATCTGTCACAGACGCTCCCCCACTGACCGGCCACTTATCATTAGATTGGGATTACTAGAAGCATCCCCTGTAATTACAGATGTGCTGTGGCGTAGCACCAGGCTCTGTCGATTAAATCTAACATGCATCAAAACCATTAATCAGCTAATAGAGTCTTCAACAGCACCACAAAGTAAAAAAAAAGTCTGACATTGATTTTTATGCGGCCAGACTCAGCATTTTATTTCCTTTCACGTCTCCAGCTGACCGACGAGGTTATTGATCTTCATAAAGGCGGTATTTTGTTGTTAAGCAAGAACCAGAGGAGACCGTAATGAAAGGTTTTTAACCCACGTGTTTGGGGGGTTGGGTGCTCGACAGCTGGCCGTGGTTGCCAGGTGCTACACGCAGCAGATTTTCAGCCTGCCGGCCAAAGCGATCGATACGGATATATCTTTGTCTGATTACAATGATATGGGGTGGGCTTCGCACCTGTGTGGATACTTTTACTGTCAGATTCCGAGATAAAGCAACACAATTTTCAATGAACGTTTTTATAATGCTTTTTTTAAATTGATTTATTTTTGTACCCTAAACAAGAACCCTCCGCTGGATTGTCTTTTGGGATCTCCAGTGATCCCATTAAGTCGATTAGACGTTTAAAACAAACAAAATGACACAGTTAGCCACCAGGCACAGAAATGTATTTCACAGAGGCTGTCCATATGACAAACGAGCAACTCCATAAATCTCTGGATCCACAGCACACCAGATGCTATAGCTAATTGCAAACCTGACCTTCTAGTGATCATAAACGGAAACACAAGTGGAAATTTGTACTGACACTTATTCAATTCCTGGTAGCCAACTTTCCACCGTTATTCTTATCCACTGTCCGGCGCTGAGAGGGGCCTGCAGGGTCTTGTCCGGGCAGGATATTAATGCCCCCCGAACAGTTAAGAGGCATAACACAATTCTGTTCTATTCTCACCTTGCCAGAGAAGACTGGTTAAAAAAAACAAAAACAAGGAAAAGGTTGTTACTGTGCATTCACACTGACAGCGACTTTGTAGCTGCTTGTAGTTGAGCAGCTATAGAGCTGTCTCTTGTGGGCATGCCCAACTGTCTGCCAATGAGAGTTCAAGTCGATGAGTCTCCCATGTGAACTGCATGTAAAAGTGAAAACGATTGATAAATGTGTTTAAATACAAGATTTATTTTTGATGAAAATTAAAGAAATTATCTTTTTGGAAGTGACACTACTGTTTAGTATATCATTCATCGTTGTAATATTTAAAGCCATGATTGTGCAGCACAATCTATTTTCACGTTGTAGGAAAGCCAAACCAAATTCAAGACACCATGTCACTGAATATTTTAACGGAGTGGACGTTTGCTCAGCTATCCTTTTTGTGCGCTAGCATTTGTCTTTGGACAATGAGTCCCTGTAGAGTTGTGGTAAAAATGCACGGTTAGCCAAATGTCTGCATTTCCTCCGTTAATTTTCGTCTTTTTTCTGTCTCTTTGTGTCTCCTTTGTGTGTGACATTCCAAGCCTTCCTCTCCCCCCTCCCAGACTCACACAGGGTTACATCTCCTACCTAATCAAGTAGCGGATTATCTTGTACTGATAAATTGGAGCTTGTAACTCTTGAGAGTTGTTCTTGGGGGAGCGCCTTCCGCGCAGCTAGCTCTCCCTGACAGGCTGGATTAGGCCCCCAGGGAGCAGACGGAGAGAACACTGCCCACTAATGATTTGTGGCAAAGAGGACAAATGTTTTGCGGTGGACCTCTCGCTTTCAAAGCAGAGGGGGCTTGATGAATTTATGGCTCACAATGATAGCCTGTGGCCTTCGACGCGACAAATGCAGAGGGATTGGAAGAAATTTGAAATGGTACCTTGAATGCTAAATGATAGTGTCAACATAAATTAAACCATTTGGAGGAATAGCAATCCGTGGAACAAGTCAGTCAATAATATTAGCCAATTTAATTACTATAGACAAGCAAAAACTTCAGAAGACATGCTTTAAATTTTAAATGCTATGGGAGCAAAAGACAAAGGGCTTTCCACGTGATTATAATAAGTTTGAATGTCACAGCTCATCCTAATACAAATAACCTTTTATTAATGTGCACAATATGTGAGCCCAATATATAAATGAGAACTTCTAAAAGGCATTTTGTTATCTGTTAAAGCTTCAAATGAAAGCATGCCTGGATTTTCTCAGTGTGAAATGAACAGTTTAGCTAAGTATCCGCGTGCAAAGAAACATAATTATTCACTCCACATTAGAATGACCTTCGGTCTACAAATGAAGACAGTAGGTCTTTTATTCTTCTCCAGTTGGCCATTTCACCTTCAAACAGGAAAGGACTTGTACACGGGTACAGTGCATGGGCAACACACTCAAAGATGGTGGAACGCACATCTTGGGTGAGGGGTGGGGGTTGACCCCAGCCTCCTCTGACCCCAGCCTCCTAAGGGCCTTGCTCAAGGGCCCAGTGGTAGCGGCACAGTGGAACAGGCAGGGACACGGAAACATCCTCTTGCGCCGGGTGGAATGTCCCAGTGCAGGGGTCCCTACCCACTGTACCTCACCACCCCGTCGAGCCTTCTCTTATCCTTGTGCTGTCAACAAGGGCGAGTCAGGCTAGTAGCTGCAAGGAAGCGGGATCTGATAGACCACAGATGTGTTAGACAGTATCTATTTGTAGTCAGAGTGTGGCGTCTGTATGCAAAAGAGAAGGGTAGAGGTGTTATGACATGGATGAAAGGGGACTCCGCAGGGGGGCAGGCCATCTTAAAAGCTGAACGCGTCACATAAAACCACGTGTAGTACTCTTTTGTGCCATATGCACAAAAGAGCAATTTGACTTAGTGAAACTGTTGCATTATAAACACATAGGCCCTGGTGTCATTTCAGACGCTGTTTATTCCAGGGTTGACGTCAATCCAAGGCTATAAATACAGCTTCCCTATTCACACGGTATTATGTGAGATACATGTCAATGTAACCAGCATGAATATCACCACGTGATCACTGTCGTTTCCCTCTGCTCTCTCCCTTTTATAGGAGAACCCGTACATGTGCAACAATGAATGTGATGCTGGCACAGAAGAGCAAGCCCACCCTCCGGAGCTTATGTTCGATTTCGAGGGCCGCAACCCCACCACCTTTTGGCAGTCCACATCCTGGAAGAAATACCCCAAGGCCCTCCTGGTGAACATCACGCTATCCTGGAACAAGACAATTGAGTTGACGGACGACATCGTCCTGACCTTTGAGTCGGGCCGGCCGGAGCAGATGGTCTTAGAGAAGTCGCTGGACTACGGCCGAACCTGGCAGCCCTATCAGTTCTACGCTACCGACTGCCTGGACGTGTTCACCATGGAGCCCAAGACGGTGCAGGACCTGACCCAGCACACACTGCTGGATATCATCTGCACGGAGGAGTACTCCCGCGGTTACGTCTGGAAGAACGACAAGACCGTGCGCTTTGAGATAAAGGACCGCTTTGCGCTGTTCGCCGGCCCGAGGCTGCACAACATGGCGTCGCTCTACGGCCAGCTGGACACGACCAAGAACCTGCGAGACTTTTTCACCATCACCGACCTGAGGGTTCGCCTGCTCCGGCCTGCCACCGGTGCCACTATGGTGGATGAAAACAACCTGTCCCGATACTTCTACGCCATCTCCAACATTAAGGTCCATGGCAGGTAAGGCCTTTTTCCCTATTACAGTCTTGTTTTAGATTCTCTTGGTCGGTAAAGTGAGCTTTATAGATTTTCTTGTAGTAAAAACATCCATGGACTGGCACGAGATAAATCTTTAGTATGATTTCTTAGATTATAACAAAGCTTCTAATCTCACAGCGGAGAAAAGAAAAAAGGATTAGGACCTTTTTTTTTTTAAATAACAATTCCAGAACCTTACTGTGTGATTGTGGTTCTGCTGTAAAGTCAAATATCTATCATTACCACTCTTTCCAATTAGGCTTAAGTGATTTATAGCAAAGTGCAGAGTTCACCCGTCAGATTTAATTAACCGAGTTGCTTACGGCTTGTTGAAGCGTCCCGGTTTAGATACTGAATTCACTCCACTGTCTGTTGGCCCATGGAAGACAGTAAAGGTAACATTTCAGCTGTCAGGTCACCGAAGGCTCTAATTAGTATTTGATGTGCGGTGTCCCGAGAGGGACACTTGACATGAAGACGAGCTATGTCCTTCTGGTAGAGAAAACAAACAAACTGTTGACTCGCTTCTTAACGCTACAAGAATCAATGGGCCGTTTCTGTTAGTATAATATCTACTTTACACTGTTGGTTTTTCAATTTAACTCATCTGAATATGGTGGGGGGTTTAGGAAAGGAAGATTGAATTACCGTTGTTTTGCTGTTCACACATGATCGCATTGCAGTACAGGACCACAAACATCCCTCCAGTACTGGAATAAGCAAGTGGGTGCTACCTGTTGAACCTAGGGGCTCAAAAAGGCAGTGACATTTTAGGGATTCAACCTCTGTTGTTGTGGGTGCAGCTATAGTTTTTGATCCAATGCTTATTTTACAAAGCAAAACAATGGACAAATGAAGAACCTCGATTTTTGAGCCACAGTTCGGCAGCTTTACACCTCGCTATGTTTGTAAATAAAGTTTTGATATTATTTCACATTGTTTAGTTTGAGAATACAGTGGGAAGGCAATAGACTCGTTGCTCCAACCGCAAACGAACTGCGGTTTCGTATTCCGGAACCGCAACACAAGACCATGGACATTTGTATTGTGGTTTTGGTCTCGGTTTCTTAACCGTTACACCCCTACTACTGGCGTAGATGCTGCTGAGCCAATGCTGATCTTGGTGGTTAACATGGCGACCTCCATGGCAGGGAGACCAGCTCATTCTGTACCTTCAAAATTATTTGAATCTCCATCTGACACGTACATGGTTTATTGGATTTTTGTCTAAAATATTGCTTAGTAGACCTTTTAACTGTTAATTTAGTTTTGTTTATACCAATAGAAATACCCTTCAGGTCTTTTAAGCAATTGAAGAACTGATTATTATTTTTTTAGCATGCCATGATGCTAAGCCACAAGTCAGTCTAATGTAGACAGACAGATAACCTTGAGTAAAAGCCACTATGCTGATGAAAGAATTCACCGGCCCAAAAGAGTTACATGGGGCATCAATTTAGCAGCCACCAAAATAGGGGACCCAACGTAAACAGGGAATATTTATTATTTCCGTCCAATCAGGACCAAACTCATATATCCCTGTGGGGCTGTGGGGCTGAGGGAAGGCTGCACTCCCGCTATAGGGGTTTTGTTCGTTTACCAGCATGCTTGAGATATGTCCCCCACTGTTTACCAAAAGGTAACACATAAGGTTCAAACATAATGGCATACGCTTTCACACCCGTTACTCAAAATCACCTGCTTAGTTATTTTTCTCTACGCAGCGTACACAAGGCCTAAGCTCCTTAACCCCCGGGAAAAAAGAAACAGTTCTGTGGGACATGCAGGGACTGATTTCACAGGGGCAGTGGAGGTTGAATCTGGCATAATTTTACACCGTTGGACTCGGCTTAGCAGTGGAGACCACTGAGGAGGATGCACTCGCTCTCCCATTTAGCCCTTTTTTCACCACGACAGTGAAAGAAACAAAGACGGGCTCTGCAGCAAAAGTAGGTCAGCCTCGAACGGAAAGGGAGACAGAGAGATAGAAAGGAGAAGGAATTTTTTTGCAGACGAAGACCTCTCCTTTCATGTGACGCAAATTACCAGAACCGAATCACACATTGGGGAGGGATGAATACAAAGAATTAAATGTTGAGCCAATAGTGGCACCCTCGAGATGAATAATGCATAGCCTGCCTCCGGTGACTTCAAGGAATTTGTCACCCTGGGTGTTATATTGTATAGGCGGTATTAAACATGAAGTGTGGAATGAGCGAGCGCACAGCTAGAGGATTTTCAAATTATCTGCCATTTTAACTCGGGGCCACAAAAAGGTCTGCCACTATCCTCCCTTCTCTTTCCTGGCTGTTCAGTAACTGTACCCTGAAATGTTGTCAAATCTTTCTCTCTGTTCTCGCCACACTCCTTTTCTCTGTGATCAATGCAGTGCAATTAAAGCTGGAGAAGTTTTCGACCCCTAAAGGATACCCCTCTCTCTCTCTTTGCGTTACAGTTTCTCTCTTTCTGTCCAATTTTGTCCATCCTCTTTCACCAATGCAGTCTGTCGCTGAAGGGTCCCTCGACCCCTGAATTATAAATGGTAACATGGCTGCATCCTATCCTCTACTTTTACCAGCCTATTCCCTCACCAATACTGTGATAAACAACGGTCCCCCAAAAACACCTCCAACTAAACGGCAACATGATTCTTAGATATTAGTTATAGTACCGTTTTCGCAGACCAGGTATTAAACCTAGTAGGCTAAGGATGGTTTTTACATATGACTAGGCTTAATCCCAAAGTGTTTTTGGTGACATAAACAGCAGGTATTAAATTTTTCTAACCCACCTCTCCCCAAAAAGAAGTACCTTCTGAACCCCTACACCAATAGCAAACTGACCAAAATATTCAAACTTAACAGATATACTGTATACGTAGTACTATATGAACAGGCAGGATGGTGTAGAGGTCAGGGTGGTTGAATCCCACCCGAAAGGTGCTTGTAATGTAACCAAAATAAATGTGCCAAGAGCATTTAATTGGGGGCAGGATATTGATCGTGGTGTTGGTCTCCCAGCCGGAAGGTCGTGGGATCGAGCCCTATAGTTGGCCTACCTGTAAGCATCCTTGATCAAGATGCCTAACCCCTATCTGCTCCTTGCCATGGTGCTCATTTGTAAGTTGCTTTGGATAAAAGCATCCACTAAATGATGACCAAAGTTGTAAAGCGCTTTGGGTATCAAGAAAAATATTATATAAGTGTAATGATTATTATTATTAAAGACCTTCCAGAAGCATTCTGCTGCCCCTTGTGGGGTTGTGATATGAGCAAACCTTTATATGAAAAGAGGGGAAAATACTATAAAGTGCAAAGAAAGTTTAGATAGGCCTTAGCCCTTCCATAACAATGAGCAGGTATAAACATGGGACACAGTAGAAGAACAAGATACAGTATATCACACACTATGTTTCCTACATCACTGGGAGCTTCCGAAAATGGGTGATGGTTTTCACAAACATCAACATAGCTGACAGCCATTCACGCATGCGTGAAAATGAACAAATCACTCACTGAGACAACTCATTACTCCTGGTCATATAAAAGATTAGTTCCTGAAGAACGAAATGTTCACGAGCAACACTACACTAGTAGTGGGCAATCGTTCACCCGACAAGTTCATCTGGGCTCATGCCATTCATATCCCATGATTTACTGTCGATATTACTGTGTTTTCAATATCTCCATCATCAGTCGTATAAATATATTATATTCGCTATCATGGGAAGTGGTCGGCTGCGACGATGCGTCACAACTAGGCTAATTCGTGTGGTACCTCACTTTATCATCTGACGTGTTAATATGGCTGGGAACAGTTTTACATTTAAGATCTCCAGCGATTAATCCCTGATCAACATATAGATAGAAAGAACGCGATGCCCATAACAGTGCAGCCAGATAAACATACTGGTGCATTCTCATGGCCCTGTAGTCCAGACTGTATATGGCGGTCTCAACTACAGATCAGCAATTTGGTGAGTGATGGTTCAATCGGATCCCCCCTGAGGGAGAAACAAACAAGAAGTCAATCTGATTTTGTTCCTCCTACTCTTTCTCCCCCCACCCCCTCCAGTGCTTGGCTTGCTCTTAGGCCTGCCTGTTGTCGACAGATAATCCATATGTGCTAATTTCATGTTTCTTCCTGTCCGCTCCCCCCCTCGAATAAGTCATTCCACTCGTCTGCCCTGCTTAGCGCTGCTGTCTCCCCCTTTTTTTCTTCATCTGTCTCTTAGCGCCACCGCAAGCATCTATTCACTTAATGCTGCGCACTGCGTTTCGCCCCGTTTAGCAGCAGCAGCTAGCATTAGTCATTGTAGGCCAGGAAGGCACTGGCTTGGCCCCTGTTACTCACACCGACTACCACTTCAGTCCATGTGCCTAGAAGCACATCGGACCTTCATGGCAGTGAAGTCCCTAAATTTGACCGCGTTCATTAACCAAAGAGAAAGCTCATTCAAGACTTGACAAAGAGTGAATCAGATACTTTTAGGTATAATTGTTTAGGTATAAACGGTCACCTTATTCCAGCATTCACTGGATACCTGACGGTTTTAATGGTTTAAACCAGACCAAATATTATTCCACTCTAAAGTTTAATTCAAGTTTAAGATGTTATTATTAGTATGATTGCGTCACTGACACAAGCACTCTGACATGTCCGTCCTGATCCCATGTAATGCTGGTGTTCAATACCTCCAGTCGTTTTTGTTTTCTGTTTCTAAATTTTTCATCCCTTTTTCACTTGGATAGAACTTCATACACCTCCGAGTTTCTGACTTTCACTATTCAAAAGCATCCAATATTCCTGCTGCAATGCTTGCACGGAGCCATTCAAACCTATTATTGCTGTTCTCGTGGATACTCATTGCTGTAACTTTTTAATAAACGAAGAAACCACCAACACTGTGGATTATTCACAGCCTACATATTTTGTTTGTGCTGATTCAGGAGATGACAAGGTAACTCTAAAAGAAAATGAGCTAGTTAGCTGTCGATAGCTTTGTGCAATGCAAGTCAACACATACCTAGCTAAGTTATTGCAAGGAACGATTTGCCTGTTATGCAATCCCACGGGGGAAAGTAGTGTCAACCAATTCTGCCGTAGGTTGACTGCCGGCCCTTTTTAATTTATTTTAGTATTTGTCTGTGCATAAAGTTGCTCTGTGTAGTTAGAGATATGCAAATAGAAATAGAAAATAGTCCCAGCAAGAAATACAACATCTATTGATATCTTCAGTAAAATTATCTTGTGTTTTATCATGTAGGGCCCTATCTTACACCCGGCGCAAAAGCGACGCAAGAGTCTTTGCTAGTTTCAGACCAACACATTTCCCGGTCCAGCGCCCACATTGTTTAAATAGCCCAACTCACTTACACTCTTATTACACACAGGGACACACAACAGTGCACAAACATGCAAAAGATTAAAAATATAAAGATTACAATTAAAGTGAAATATTATTATTATTATTATTGAATGTACATCAAGATATTTCATTTTGCTGTAATCCTGCTGTTGCCGTAGATAGTCTGCTCATGTGCTTTCACTTTGCACACAAGCAAATCAGTTTCCTCTGCAGCAAAGCATCCTTTCTTACTACTTGGCAAATTATAATAGCAATCCGTTAAGGTGCAAGCACACCTGGCTCTTACAAGGAAAGCAAGATGACACTGATTGGTTTATTGCATGTTACACCCAAATCACACCATGAATAATCAAGAGATTAAGTGTAACCCCTTTGAACCATGCGCCTGGCGTTAAACTAGCAAAAGTGGATTTGGACACGCCCTAAATTCAGCTGAACCATGCACTGTAGACCATACGCTTAGATTGTTAAAATAGGGCCCAAAATATGATCACTGGCCTTAGTTTACCGAATGCTGGCAATGGGTGGGGCGGTGTTGTAACCATATACCTGATTAGTTCCGTCTCCCCCATTTATCAATGTGATTTTCTTCATACAACCGCAAACATAGTGTGTTATTATTATTATTAGAATTTATTTTATTCCATTTATTCCAAAATGTTACAATTTCTCTCACAACATACCTTTGCCATTTCACCCTTTATTGCATAATATTCTTACAACTTACAACAACAAGTGTCAACATCTACAACATCTTACAACATGAAAAAATAATCCTTCAACATAACTGATTTATATACACTGTATACGTATACAGTATTATTATTATTTATTTATTTTTAAAACATCTTTCGAACATGACTTTTCCATTTTACCTGTATACATTTCTGGTTATTTATGCTTGCTGTTTCACCCCCCAGATCAGCAGTCCAAACACACACCGTTCTATCATCAAAGCATACATTGAATTCGTTCTTTTATCCGCCCTGTATTTTAGAAGGACTTTTAACGGATTTACTCCACCCTGCACCTGTGGGACCACCGAAGGGAAGGGAAGGGAAGGGGGGGCATATTAATACCCTCTCCTGTGCTGCAAGATTGATAGCGCTCAGCTGCTTAATCTGCTAGACGTGGAAAATCTCGAACCCCCCCCCCACACACACACACACACACACAATTCTTTTTTCCCTCTGGCCTTACTCCATATGCATCCAGCATCGGCAGGTATGCCAGCCTTCGCCTGCCTTCGCCTGCACACATCATTCCGCCATTGCCTGTGTATCCGTCCAGACGTCCTTTTGCTTTGATCTCACCCTTGCTCTGTGGCGTTTTCCCTACCAGGGCCTGTCCGAGTGGAGCTAAAGATGTTTTCTTTTTTTTACTTTTAAAAATCCTTACTGAAAATGATTTTCTATAAGCGTTGGCAGAAGCCGGCTCGATTGTGTGTGTAGTGATAGGATTTGACGTGTCTTTAAAACAGGTGACCAAGCAGGGATGGTATTGTATTCTTTTGGGTCAGGTAAAAATGTACATACTTTACACACACACAGCCACAGGTTACCTTGGGCATTCACGTTTTCTCCCCACATGAACGAAGTGTGTATCTGGGCACAGCAGCTTAAACAGCAAAGCTGGTATTCCACATTCCTCCAAAATGAATACTAATTGAATATTCCCCATCTGCGAAAAAATTCTCTAAGCAATACACCTGTGAACCGTGAAGATTGAAAAAAAGAGTAGGAAAACAATGTCAGAGATGGTGTGTGTGTTGGTGTGTGTGTGTGTGGGTGTGTGCAGGTGGGTGGGTGGGTGGTGAGAAAGGGGATCACTGCGAAGGTTGGGGACACATTATGGGGTCCGTTGCTTTGGTAGCAGACATGCGTGGTGCGGCCATATCTGAAGGCCGCAGCTGCACAACGGGATGTCATCTGCATTTGGCCGTTGGCGACAGTGGACCGCCGCCGAGAGGTGTGTGTGTGTGTTTGTTTTTTTTATTATGGGGGTATTCTGGTTTCGCAGGAGACAAATACACCGCTCACTGATGTGTTTCCTGACAATCAAACCTCAGTTCAGATGCCTTGTTTCGTAGTTCTCATTAAGAGGACAGCTTCAATAAATAGGCTAAAGCACAATGCAATCTTTTCTCTGAAGAAAACATACTGTCTGAATATCAACTTTATCATATCTGATAAAAATAGTCGATAACTCAAGTAAAGTCTGTATATGATTAAAGATCCAAGACAAAATCAGGATGAGTGAAAATAGGGAGTGATTTTGACCTTAAACTAATTTAGTAGTTCATCTAAAATGCATACACATATATTTATTATTATCTTTGGCTACACTTTAGTGTACATAAGTGATCTAATAGTCTTAAAATGTTCAAAGGTTTTAGTTGGTTTCAGGCAATAGGCATTTAATTTTCAATCCATATCGAGAAAATTCCATGCCCTTTCATTAACTGCTGCTACTGCTACTTATTTTTAAATACAATAACCTTCTTTTTTTGTGCCAGGTGCCCCCGTAAGTAAATGCTGTGATCATATTCAATTAGAGAGTTTAGATTTTAGAAAGCCCACAAGGTTTTGGCACTTCTTACCAAATTAAACAGGCAGTTTGTCACAACCCATGATAAAATGCAATGAAAGGGGGACCCTGCAATATAAAAAAATTTATTCTCAGGGTGGGCTCGATTAGCCATTAGCTCTGAAGTGCCTTGGTTCAAATCCCATTAAAACCATTGCCTCAGAGATTGAGTGCCATTTTAGTTCAATGTGTAAAAAAGTGAAGCCCTTCATAGAAAATAACTATCAATTGATATAAATTATTTATTTGTAAATGTGTCAGCGTGTGAGACAGTCTCTCTGAAAAACTAAGAAAAGCGGACATGCGGTAGTGCGTGTGCTTACATTATTTTCCGTGCAATGGTGAAGAAGCTGCCAGTGTCATAGATACTATGGTTTCAAGCAGGTGTGGTGATTACCTCCATATCAAAGTGTCACCTATGACAAAGTTACAGCACTTACATGCTGAATGATTTGGAAACGGTTAGCAAATAACCTATTTGTCACATCCAGCAGGGGAGAAATATGAAAGTCCGCCAGTGAATAGAGGAACAGACGTGTCCCTTTCCCAGAATTCTGTAAAATAATCAGACAAAAAAAACTCTAGCACACAATTTATATAAACCGGAAGACTATTTTGGCTATAAGAAAATATTAGGGCAACATATTTAAAGAATCGTATTACACACTTTTTCAACAAGCATCTTCACAGAACAACATTTTGACATTAAGGCAAATATTCAGTTTCATCCTCTGCCTTTTGTTAAGTGTGTGTGTGTGTGTGTGTGTGTGTGTGGGGGGGGGGTGGGGGGTAGACTGGGTAGACTGAAGTTTTAAGTGCCAAGTCTCTCTCTAGGTATACTTGATAGCTTGGGCTAGAGACCCTTTTTTTCAACGCCATTTTAAACCTCCTTTCTCTTTTCCCCTTTCCCATGCTCTGTACCCCTCTCACATACAAATGACAAAGGATGAAAGTGGACGGATTTGGAGCTCTTGGCTTCTGTTTGCTTGCATCGCCACCCTCCAGCCCCCCTTTCCTCATTCCCCTGCTGAAATCCATTGTACTTTTACACTTTGGACTTTATATCCATAGTAGAAAACACACACAAGTGGCAGAGATGTTATGTTTCAAAACCCCCGCACAAACACAAAACGTCAGACTCAGGTTGACACAGATGGACAAGATCAGGTCAAGAAAGCTGAAGTCTGCAGGGATCTTCTAAGCCTGAAGATATGAGGGCCAGCGCTGTAAAAGTGGATGTAGATTATATCGCTGCAGAGGACGACTGGGGCATAAACGACGGCATAAAGCCAAGTTTGTTTCGCCACAAAAGGAAGGTTTACACTAGAAGCCGTTGGAATATTGCTAACGATCTTGTTTTGAGTGCTGCAGCATTGATAACGCACTTCAGATTTTCTTTGCATTGATTTCTCCTCGGCAGAGCTTCGGCAAGCGATATTAGCAGCTAGGCACAGACGGCGTAATTGAATTTACGTCTCGGGGTCTGGAGACTCCCAGCGTAGATCCGTCCTGAATGACCACATATTATTGCTAACATGGGGAAGAGGTGGCGCCGGACGCGGTCTCACTGCTAAGGCATCTCAATGCTTGTGTGTGTGAATGTGTGTGTGTGTGTGTGTGTGTGTGTGTGTATTTGGTGGCTTGAGGGGTTGGATATTGGATCGGGTACGTGCCCGCACATGCATTCAGGTATGTGCGTATAAAACTCCACCCCAGGCAATATTGTATTCCATTCCAGATCTCTAAATCCAGTTCAACTGGAACTGTTCAAATATAGAAAATGCTTGCGCACACAGCGATACAGTGTATACGTAAAACACTCAAACCCACACACTCAGATCACGCATCTCTTGTTCCCTATCATTTTCATGTACTGTATTACTACTGCATAAAAATTAAATGATTATCTATTAACCGTTTACTGCTATTGAGCTACATGTAACATAACAACCGTCCATTATGTGGGGGATATTCTCTGCCCTCTCTGAATTTCCTTCCAAACGGATTTCCTCATAAAATCCTTTTTATCTGTGCCTCACAATACTCAGTTTCCTCCATTGTGTGCAGGAAGGAGTACGGACATCGGCTTCGTATGAGCCATTTTCCTCTTCGCTTCGCCGTCGACTGAACTTTTAATATTCACGGAAGGACCCATTTTATTAATGGAGGAGCCTTTTTAGACGTGTCGTACCTTGGCCTGTCTTGCCGCAGCCCTCATAATAGGCCCTCCTTTCCGTGTTTCATGACTAATCTTCTCGTTGACCTCTACTTTATTCGGGAGCCCCCGTGCACACACACAGTGTCTATATAAGCACACAGCTTATATAGACTGTTAATGTGCGGATGCATACACACGTGCGTCAGCTCCTTGCATAGTGAATTGCCAATGGAAAACACAACTTTGATCGCAGTAGAGTCAATAGAGTTAAAGTTACAGTCTGTTTATTGTACTGTGGTCCAGTAAGTATTTGGTAATTAGCTGGACATTCTGAAACGGTGTATGGACAGTGTATGAACAACATGTGAGCCAATGTTTTTATTGTTTTTTGTTCAGTTTACGCTCTTATGGCAGATCAACTACCTATGCACAGCCTCATGGAATTTTACCAGGGACCAAGGCATTAAATTAACCACCAGATATCCACCTGCGACCACGGTTGAAACAGCGTGATACTGTGAATGACTGACGAGGAAAGCATTTGAGAAGAAAGCGCCATATGGCGCTATCATTTCTATCTCACAATCTGAACCAAGTGTTGACAGACTGTTTGATTCACCTAGTGCGTGCATGCATACACACACAACAACTCCCATACCCAGTAGCCTACTGTTTTAAGATTCTGAAAGCCAGACACCTCCCCAAGCAAGATATTTGATTGTTATCTGCAGAAGAACAGTGAGGAATAAAAAACAAAACGCATGATAATGGGTTCATTCAGTCATGAAAAGTGAATTCCAGCGTGTTATCTTTTTTGGAGAGGCCAATGAATGCAGACACTCATTATGTATGGCCAACCAACAGTGCCTTAACCTCCGAGCAGAACAGGAGCACACAAGGTGACTGAAACTGAGAAAGGAAAAGAATAACCCACGCATCGCACAAAGGAGATGCCCTGTATTGAAACCTTCTAATGAGGAGGGTTACCTAGTGGAGCACGATAAAGATTAGGGTGATGCAGGAGCATCATATGCTACACTAATCTGAAATGTTACATCCACACAATCAAATGTACCATGTGTGAGACCATATGAATGACTTCCCTTTAAATATTCTAGAATACAAATACAATATATTGTCTTGTATTATGTAATGTGTGACAGTAGGCTTGTGTATTGTGTCCAGTCCTGTATGCTTTGAAGATGTAGTCCACACTTGTTCAAATCAGTCTGCCTTGACTCGACTCCAGGTTGGTTAAAACTCCGCAGCCAAGCTAGGAACCAGGACGAAATGCTCATCACACATTACTCCTACCTTACCGTCACTGCACGGACTCCCCACACGGTACAGAATCGATTACACCGTTCTTTTCACCATTTACAAGGCCATGCGCCATAATACATCGCTTAACTATTTAATCCCCGTTGTACCTGCTGTCGCAGCGTTTTGATAGAAGACAGTGAACGGTGGCTCCAGTGCTCTCTAATGATCTGCACACTGTACTATTCAGATCACTGACTGATACGTAGAGGAGAGCTGACAACCGCTTGTAGGGTTTAAAAAGCCTACTGAACGCAGAAACACACGTGACCAAACCCAAACAGTCGGTCTAACTTGAATAGAACATACTTAAGTGTCCGCAGGTGTGTGGGAATCCGTGAGGAGAGGCAGGGAGCGTGCGCTGAGGCCAGCACCACACCCACCGCTTGTGTTATTATCATATTATCTCTTGTCACGTATTGTGACAGCACACCCCTCTCTGCCGGGCTCTCTGCCCCTTAATGACTGGTTGATATTTACGGTTCTTAAGATGCTCACCGTCGCTCACTGTTCTCTGCCGTGTCTAGGGCCTGTATAGTTAGTGCCTCTCGCCTCTCCTTGTGTGTGTATCCGGTCTGCACCTGCACTCCCCTTACCAAACCGTGACATCTCTTACATTTGAACTTTGAAGCATTAACCATGGTTGAATAATTAAGAACACTGTACCACCCAGGACAGATGGCATGTATGGAGCTAAAACAGTCTCAATAAAGATAAATGCACACACAGGATTCATACATGCACACACGTGATTCATGTATACACACACAGGATACACAAATGCACACAAAATTCACAAATGCACAGAAGATTCACAAATGCACAGAAGATTCACAAATGCACAGAAGATTCACAAATGCACA
>JAODLI010074546.1:0-13078 GCA_027575585.1 Percopsis omiscomaycus | reverse complement strand
GTAGCCTCTGATCTGTTGTGTGTGTTCACTTATTTTTTTAAAGCGCTCAGAAATAAACGGCTTGAGAAATAACGCTAACGTTACATATTTTCTGTCTCCACTTCTACACAACCCACAGAGCTATCAAGCCTGTGGCTTTGTACCTGCCCAGATTCCCCTAGGTCTGAGGCCGGTAACATAAATGCTCATTAATTTAAAATGTATATAAAATGTAATATAAATGTACATTTTTTGAAATGATCTCACAACCCACAGGAATTGAGCAATGTTTTAACAAAACATTTGTTCATATACATAAAAATCAATATATATTATCTTAAATATTGTGTACACTCATGTGATTGTTTCGTAGGTTCAGAATGAGATATCTCATTCTACAGAGAACGTGTCCCCCTGCCATGGAGGTCACCATGTGTAGGTTAATGTTGGCACAACTACATCTATGTCAGTGTACATATCCAAAAACACTGTTTTGGGGGGGGAAATGGTTGTAGGAGCCAAAACTATATTTATGAAGAATTGAATATAATGTTAATTTGTGTATTTGCATATTTTATTTTAACTATTCATATTTACATTATTAAGTTCAATCATATTATTTTACCTACAACAATATTTATGTTCATGTATGATCCTTTTAGCCGGCTGTTATTCCCTATAAAAGGAAACTGGATTTCTGGTTTAGGGAAGCAAATTGTTTTTAAGGGCAGCAATAGGAGAGGATCGCATGATAAGAAATAAACAAAAAGGTTATAATACCATACTAAGGTCTCCTCAATTATGCCCGACTGCTATTTTCTCACCGTAAAGGTGAATTTTTGATTGGGCTGGATTCCTCTACATTGGTTATTAAATATTTAAGGATGCAATCTACTCACCTAACACCTGCAGGTTCTTTGTTATAGAATCAACCAATCCTATGTTATCATTGCTGACTGTGCAAGTCAGGGTAAGTGACTCCACCCACTGGAGAAGGGTGAAGGCTAGCATGTTTCCTTGGCCCGTTGCACTTTGTTTGTCCACACTGATGGAATAGGTACAGGAAATGGAGGGACAATCGGCAACACACTCGTAGCTGCACGGCACACCCACCGTGACATAGTCAGGACCCACAATGGTTATCTCCAATCCATCTGAAAATCACTGTGCACTGTCAGAACATGTATACATTCTTTTCCTTTGTGGTGATATTTTATATTTTATATATATAGAAGTTTTAAAATACACTCTTAAGATACACACATTTCGTTATATTCTCCAAAACAATTACGTATATTGTTGTTGGTTTTAACCACAAGGGCAATTCTGGACAAGTAGTGTCGCTTTTAAATACAGATGAAATTAAAATGGAAAAATGTCATTCACCAAGCTTTACCTCACCTTATTAATTCATCAAGATCTGTATAAAATACAAGCATGTCATAGTCAATATAACTCTTAAAGGAGTAGTGTGAAAACTTTAGCAACTGGAAAGACAGATTGATGTGTCCTCGCACCACGGCTCACAAAATCGAATCCTGCTCTACTTTGTACACACTTTTATTATTTATTAATTATTTATTTAATTATTATTATCTTTAATTATCTAATGTGTACATACCGTCCTGAACCCATCCTGTAATTTCAGAAAATTGCAATGGTAACCTTAACTCTGATCCAAAATGGTTACATTCAAATATACCTGATTCCTTAAATGAATAGCTTTCAAGACAGAACAAAACATGTTCATGTTGCTGCTACTTGTTTAGTCTAGAAACGATAACCCTATCAGAAAAAAATAAAATGTTGAAACTAATGAAATTAATGTTTTAATGTTATTGTTTCATATTTGTCAACAGATACACAACATTTGACCACAGGCACATACCAAACAGCCAAAATCGTAAAAGCCCTACCCAAGTAATTCATTTTCATGTTGAGAATTTGACTCTATATCTTCTCACAAAAAAAAACTATTATATTACCTGTGAGGCACATAAGGAGTAAAAGACACTTTAAATCTGAGTGTTCTCTGTTGTATTTCAAGGTTAATATGATGTCCATTATTCTTCGAGGCGCTCTTGAGGTACGAGTCTTGTAGGCACCAGGAAATGAATACTGGGAAACACAGTTCTGCAAATCCACCGAGGTGACCTGGCAAACACTTCTTATCAGAGTGATGTGTAATAACACTAGTATTAAACCTGCTTTTACAAATCAGTTTTGTAATGAGTCTAATGAAGTTGTTTTCCGTAACAGGTGAAAAACCTTGAAAGTTGAGATAATTCATCTTGAAAATGTAGTTACCTCGGATGGATGATTTCATGCAGTATTTGCAGTGAGCATACAATGTAATTCTGTCTACAAATATTGTACTAAATGTTTTAATGTTGTAAAATTATTGTTTACAGCTTACCTGCTTGTTCATTGCCAGTTGCCTTGGATAAAAGAGCATATAATGTATTGTAGATGTAGATTTTCAACCAAACATCCCTTTTAGATGAACAGGACCATTTAAATATGCGCCAGTCTGAACCCTCTCCTCATGCATCTTCCATGAACCACTTCATTTATCAAATTTTATATATATTGAATATTTGAATACTGTTCTCTGAAAATATACAGCCAGTGGATATTTTGTTTATAGCATATACAAAAGACAATAGAGCTTTATGACAATTGCACAAATACATTGCATTTATTGAGAGTTGAAAATTTAACAAACTTAGTTTCGGTATGCGTTTCAGAGAGTAAAGAGAGAGAGGGAGAGATAGACTTTAAACTGATGTCTCCTTGGAGTCCCTGGGTGGTCTGAAGGTAAGAATCTCTGTAAAAGTGTGACCTTTATAAACATTAAAAAAAATAAAAATGTAAGGAATATACATTTTATTTTCCAAGTTCATATATAGCATGTGTCTTCTTTTTTATGTTCATTGATATAACCATTCATTATTATTGGTTTAGGATTTTGACATTTCAGTTCCTGCTAACCAAATTCAAAGGTGCATTATGAAAATAATACAAATTGGATCCAATAATAATAATAATGATGTGTACATGCAGCAGTGCCAGTGTTACTTCTATGAGGGGGATAATGGCTACATTTTACAACATGATTCCCCTATGTAGCTAAAAAAAAAGCTCATTCTGTACCAACATAGTAAGTTGACTCTCCATCTTACCTGAGTGTACATGATTTAAAACATAAACTACATGGCGAAAAGTATGTGGACACCACTTCTTGGCTATATCAGCCACATCCATTACTAACAGCTGCAACAAATAAAGCATATAGCCATGCAATCATCTTAGACAAAGTCCCATATCACTTTAACGTGATTCAATTGCCCCCCATCCACTTACGTTTCCACTGGTCCAGGGGCAGGTCAGTGTTGTCCATGGAGTGATCGTAAGGCAGGGCTTCCGTCTCTTCCTCGGGTTCTCTGAACTCACTGAAGAAAGGCATGGCCAACGCCTCTGCCGCACTCACCCTCTCCTCTGGGTCGAGAAGCAGCATACGTTCCAACACACACACCGCTGCAATGGCAAGCAGCATATCAACTGTTAGCCCAGCATGAGCAATGTACCGTGAAAAAGAATTTGTTATTAAACAAATACCCCTTAGTTTGTGTTTGGAATTGCCCTTGTGGTTGAAACCAGCTTTACAAAAACATTGTTTTGGTTTAAACCTCAGAGAGCACATGCACCCTCTCACACCTCAGCGCTGAATAACTGGTACCCCTCTCTACTCCACCCCCCACAGCCACTGACATTTTTGTAGACAGTTGTGTTTCAACGGTGAGCTACAACTGAACTGAACTGAGCTACAACTTTGGGGTTCTGGGGCCACAATAACACAATCTAGACATGTACCTTTAACTTATTTTTTAATTAAATGTATTCGGTGTATTCAACTTGTATGTATATGGATATAAATCATAATAATAACAAATATTTTCACTGGACCATGATGGTAACAAAGTGGTCATTCAAATTAAGTCTAAACATAAATGTCCATATACTGTAGCTTCTATTAAGCCAAGATTGTATGGTCCCGTTTCCTGAAAAGGGAAGGATATTCCTAGACTAAACTCAGTCAGGACAAGGCTTATTCCATTTTTGGGAAAATGACGCATGTATGTTTAAGATAGATGGACTTTGTGTTTCAAGTAAAAGTTTAGACTATCTATATACATGTTTCATGTGCTTTTGATACTATTTACTGTGTTGAACAACATGCTAAATGGCACAAAGAAATGACATACCATTTGAGCTAGCTTTGGTGAAAACAGAGTGCAAATCTTTTTTAGGCACTTTGGGTAGACTCCTGATGTAGTTTCTGGCCTGTCGATAGTGAAGTAAAACAAAGTGAATTCCATTACAGAAGATACCTTTGTGGGTTATTGTATTTAAGATGCCATAATGCCTCACGTCTTGACTCTGGAGCTTCACAACAAAGTCTGCGTTTGGAGTACCGGTGATCTTCATAATCTCTTTCAGCTGGTCCAGGTCTGGTGTCAACAATTAGTCAAGGTCATACTTGAAATGCATGTTCGTTAACGTCTACGTTTAAGATATCAGTCTACATCTACAGATCAAATGGAAGTAAGGAGGCTCATTTGGGTAAGACAAGCGAGTGAGCAGGGCAACATATAACATATAGTTTAGCAACTTTGGATTCAAACCATTGTTTGGCAAGTCTTGGGTAACCTTGCTAACTATTGCTGGTTTAAGATGGTTAAAAGGATACGGTCATTTCCCTTAAACAATGGCTTTCCAAGGAGCATCTCTGCCATGATACAACCAACAGACCAGATATCCACTGCAACAACATTAAAGCAACATCATTTTACTGTAATACTTAAAATACCTCACAAACATTGCTCTCTTGTGGACAACGAATGGATTGCAGGTGCAAGGCTGATTACTTGCCAGTCTGTGTGTAATGCATCCAGTTGAGGATGACCTCAGGAGCTCTGTACCAGCGAGTCACAACGTAGCCGGTCATTTCTGCATCGGCCTGCCGTGCCAGGCCAAAGTCAAGGATCTGAAAGGCACAGAGGGGCCTGATTACCAAAACTGGTTAGAACTGGTAGAGATTGTTAAGAATTCAAGAAAAGAATTAAGTCATGGGATTCAATTGACCTTTAATTCACAGTCTGGGTTCACAGCGAGGTTTCCAGGTTTAAGGTCCTGTGAGATGTGGAGATAGGGGTTATGAAAGTAAACAGAAGTGAGTAAACGCACAAATACCAAAAGTCCCTGGTGTGGGACATGAAATTAATCAACGTGATCGTGAAAAAATAGCAAGCACCCAAGGTCAAAAAGGTTCACGTACCCTATGGATGATCCCTGCCGAGTGGATATACTGCAGAAAGAGATGGTATATTTCATTTGTTTATCAATTGTCTAAAATTACCATGGTCCTGATCTGACATTACCATCATTCTACAAATCTGCTTTTATACATAACTGCAAATTTGAGCAACTTAAAGCGTAAAATATTAACTTTTAATTGCTGTTAGTATTAAGTAGAAACCATCTGCATAACAACAGACCCCTTAAATTTGAGTGTATGTATGGGCCTCCAGTGAAATATTGTAAATTGTTGTCTGTTAAAGGTAAAAATATTACGACAGAAAAAAAAATACAGAGTGCATTGCGTCCAGGCAGAGCCGCCAATATGCAAAGTTATTCAATGCTGCTTTACCGTAAATAACCATCATTACTGTGACATAATTCACATATTATAAAGTTGAATGGATCAAACCTTAAGTCCTTTTAGCATCTGATAGACAAGGAACTGCACTCTGTCCTCAGATAATCGCTCCATCTTCATCAGTTTTCCGAGGTCTGTACCCATAAAGGGCATTACCAGGTAGCTGACAAAGTGAGGAGACGAGAACAAATTACATCACAAAAATTAACATTAACTTCGAGAAGAACAAGCAGAAGAAGAAGAAAACTCACAAGTCACGGAATCGGTCCAACAAGATCTCCGAGGTGAAAACGTCAAGGAGGCCAATGACCTGTTGAAAACCACAGAAGAGAAACAATCTTTTTTTTTTAATAAACGTGACACACACACATTCACACGTGGGCACTCCAATTAGCTCCCATTAGTCTTGAACGCCTTTGGCATGGAAATCCCCATTAGAAATCCAAGATGCAAATTCATGAGCTGGGAATACATTGTATAGTATCATATTTGAAGACATATTGTCTAAGTTTCTTACATTTTCATGTTTCATGTGTTTGAGCAGACGGAGCTCTCTGTAGGCCCTTTTGGCAAAAAGTTTGGACTGGAATGGTCGGTGAAGTTTCTTGATGGCCACCTGCGTGCCCATCCGGCGGTCAAATGCTGAACTGAAGATTAAATAAGCTTATTATTATATCTGCAGGAACATCAATGAACCTCCTTTAGTCGATTATTCAGTAAAGGGTTAATGAGATAGATAGATAGATAGATAGATAGATAGGTGCATCTACAATTTAATGTCACACACCTTTATGCACTAAATTAAACTGCACTAATAATTGCAGAAATACATGCATTACCTCAACAAAACAGCAACTATAGGCAATTACTATGTTTGGAAGAAAAAAAAGGTCTGCAATTAATTCGCAGTCTTTGTGTGCTCCCAACACAATCCAAACAAAGAAATGGTGGGGGGTTCTTTGTTAACCCTTACCCATACATTACAAAGCAAACTACAGTCCTGGTCAAGCAAGGATGAGGGAAAGGGGGTGAAACTTTGGAGCCTGATGATGTTTCTATTAAACGTGACGCTTAGGCGACACTAGACAAAACTAAGGCGATATAAAATGATTAGGCCTACCCTATAGGCCTAAGCATAAGGCCTAATAAAGACTCTTTTTTGGGGGGGGTTGATTTGATCAAAGCAAATACATGTTTGTGTTCAAGTAAAAACGTTCTTCCATGCACGAACTTACCACACTGTCCCATAAGCTCCCGTTCCAACCTGCTTCAGGTCGCGATACCTCTCCGGGACCTCCCATATGGTTTTGTTTACCTCCTGCCGGTAGAAACCTGTCCGCGACCGTACAGACATATCCACCGATACGACCGTGGTCAGGATATCCGTCTACTGTGTGTACTTTCATAGGATGAAAATGACACTCTCCGGAAAGGTTCTTTGTGAAAATTAAACAAGAAGAGATTTGCAGAGGCCGTGAGGGCGAATTCCATCAGATGACCACCAGACAACACTTTGCAGAGAAAGCTTTTACCCCCAACACCACTGGGAGCCAGTAGGCTCTCGGTGGGTGTGTCGTGTCAAGACAATTGTGTGAAAAACTTCTTAACATCTGCCTGGCTGTTGCCAGGAGATATGGCCTGAGAGGGCACAACAATTCTTCTGAAAGACGTTTTAGGAGAATTCCCCTCCTATAACCAAACTACTAACAAAAACTACTGCACCTTGCATTGGCCAGTGCATGGATTTTACTTGACAAATGATTAAACTCTATTTCACAAAACACATAAAAAGTTAGTATCAGTGATTTCTAACCTATTTTGACCCACTGCCCTCAAACAGAACTAAATGTAGTCACACATAGGCAAACACTGGCCAAGATAACATAACAAATACTTAAGCCATACATATTGAGGTAGGCTACACTTGCATTGCATTATAGCACCAATTCAATGTTTTGAAATGCAGCTTTGCACAAAAGTGCACATGGCTCTAGGGGGAGGGTTAGATAAGATGTGACCCTATGTAAACTGTTGGAGGGGAGTACAGAAGAGGGAGGTGCAGTAATCAAATAAAATCATGGCATTCCAATCCGATAGTGTACGTCATGCCCCCGTGAAATGAAAACACACAAATTACTTTGAACATAAATTTTTATACATTCAAATTGCAGTTTCTAATCAGACCCAGCACATTTACATCAACATTTGTACATGAAACATCAACATTCCAAAATGAAGAGGGTGCAAACGTACCTGGACTAAGACAGATTGTCGTGACCATTTGTAATGTCTATTTGCCATTTTGTGTTTTCACTGAACTGTTTATACAATAGGCTACACAATATTCCAGGGTGTACCCGTTATTTTATAGTTCTATGGGTATACCACACAAAATGGAATGCATTTGCAAGGACAATATTTTCTTAAGCTGTAATTTGTTAGCCGCATGACTCCAAGGTTTATGTAACACCCAAAGGTTTTCCCTGTGACACCTGAAGATGTGCAAATGAAATACAGTCAATAACGTGTGGAACTGATCATTAGCTTTAGTGCTAACCATGTTTTCATAACATCGCAGCAATTTTAATCCAGATGGAGTTCTTCCTTTTATTAAAACAATGTTGCTGTACATAGCCTACAAGGCACACTTCATTACCCCCAGTCACAGAAACAGACAATCAAGGGGTATTCTCACATTCTAACAGTGACCAAAAAATAAGCAGAAACTGCAAAATGTTCTTTGTTGAGATTCCCACACATAAACATTAAAAAAGTCCCACACCCTTACAAAAAAAAAATACACAAACTTCACATGTGAACCTAATGTGTCAATTTAAAGCAATTTTTGTTTGAGTTAAGGAAAAACTTTCTGTGGCTTTGTCTTTTATAAGCTCCCATTGTGATCACATGAGAAATAGTTTTCTGTATTTTTTGTAAGGATAATATCCTTACAGAAAATATTCTTACAAAAAAAATCCCAAAAAAAGTTACACAGATCAACATATATTTTTTTCTCGAATGTTCCATTTGAATGGGTTATATGAGCAAGTGATGGCCTAGAAATACTGTATGTGAAGCATAGACATATTGCTGATTATGTTGGATGGTAATATTCTTTCAGGTTAGCAAGCAGCCAAGACATTTTTTTCTGTGTGGTTAAAATATGAAGATTAAAGAAACTAAATATTCACATTTTCTTTAAGACCAATGTTATAAATGTATCATTGATATGGCAGATGCAATAAGCAGTCTTAATGGATGTAGCTGATTATTGGTTATATGCTGTCTTATAAAATGCACAATTTCCATGCAACAATTTTCTAAATAACCACGTAAACCGGTTTTGCTATGAGTTGTGTGACATGACATCTTTGCACTGACTGGTTATGGCGTCTGCCTTGTTGAAAAAATTCCTTTGGAAAGTACTAGTGTGCGTCTTTCTCTGCACCCTCTCTGTCAGAGTTTGTAAACACTGTTCTATTCCATCAAGTTGTTCCTTGATGAGAGCAACTTCCTGGAATGGCAAAGCTCTCATTGACAGACTTTGGAGACTGCTCTACCCTGGCCCTTAGTTAACTCATAATACACAGGCAAACCAGCAAATTAACAGCCACGCCAAGCAGGGATAAACAATGCCATGCCCAGGGAATGCAGAGGGGTCTCCCACAGTCACTTTTGGATCCTCCCACACCCATTCACCGTAGGGAGGGTGGACCCTGGTGGGGTGGGGCTGGATGAGGCTTACTGCTCCACCTGAAGGCTGTCTGTCTTGCTGCCAGGCACTTTGAAGCTATTCACCTCCTCAAACACCAACTCTATTGGCATGCATACATAGGGAAAAGGCAACAGAATTATGTTTGGTTTTGGAAAATAGACTTTAAAAGTTTGGAATTTGCATATTTGACCAAAATGTGAGTTTCCTGATTGGCTACACACTATATGGTAATTTTGAGAGAAGGTATACTATCATCACTAAGATGCCTGCTGCCCAAGAACGTGTGTTGAGACGTTTTTTGCCATTTTCTTGCAGTTTAGGAATTCAACTTCTTATCTAGTTTAGGTTAGGGTTTGCTAAGGTTTAGAGAAAGGCATGAGCCTATGCGAGCTGTAGAAGGAAGAGATAATAATGCAAGCCACTAAGCACTCAGATGTAGGAGGGCCATGTGCTCTCTTAGATTCAAACTGTTTTTGTAACATTGGTTTCAACCACAAGGATCATTTGAAAAACAAATCAAATTCAGTAAAAAATTACGGTCCTGGCCTTCTTATCCCTGCCTTTGTGTCACTCACCCTTCCACTCCTCCAGCATGCGGTCCTTGCTTTCCAGCGTCTGGTCATAGAGCTGAGCATCCGGCTCATCGTCTGGGTCGTGGTACTGGGAGAAGTAAGGGTGGGAGAGAGCCTCGCTTGCTGAAATCCTACCATCACAGTCCAAAACTAGCATACGCTTCAGTAAGTCCACAGCTAATGGTGAGAGAGAGGCAGACGGGCAAGTCGAGGTTCACGCATCATATGCATAGTAATAAAATAGCAAATACCATTGCAGGTATTGAAATTGTTATATGCTTTCCACAACAACGAGAGTAAGATTTGAATTGTAGAAGTTAAAAAGAAGTAGGATTAAAAGTACAGTATATCAAGATCTAAAGGAAACCGAAATTATTCTTGAAATTGAGGGTATAACAAATTAGTATAAGGGTATAATGAGAGTATAAAAATGTAAGTGTTATAAATTATACAAATAAAGAATTTCTTATACATTTAGTGTACAAATATGAAGTACTAATATACTAGTTACCCTAGGTAACCCTAGATAACTTCTGGTCATGAAACAACTGTTTGTAGTTTGTAAAAGCAAAGCTTTGACGATGGTGGCGAGGCAACAGTGTCTGTTACTGTGATAACTCTCTTTATGATGCATAACATGTGCGGCAGTATGTGTATTGTCCAGTACATGGACAGACTCGTATTGGCAAATCGAAATGGTCGCATGTTATGCTGTTCATTTCACTAGGGCTTGGAAAGCCCACTAACACTAACAGCAATTAAAAGTTAATATTTTACCATAGAGAAGTTATTTTCTGCAGCTTTAAAGTTTAACTGATTATAAGAAATGATGAACATTCAGTGTTATCACTACCTAGTGGGTTAGATCCTCTAAAGATTTTGTCTAGGTCCTGCTGAGGCATGAAGGGCAGAGACTGGATGTATTTCTGAGCCTGCGAATAGAAACCAGCGTTACTATTACAATATAGACCTTTGTAAGTGTCAAATGGTTGGCCAGTAAAGTGATCAATCACCCCAGTGACTAGATATTGACTATTTACTCACAATTCACAATCAACTGTGTCAATCCAATAGCTGACACATTAACCTTTGTGGAATATGTTGGAGCACGATCCACTTTTTCAATCAAAACCCACTCTTTCCATCCACCCTCCAACCCCTTCCCTTATCTCCTCACATGTTCGGAGGAGATCTTCTGGAGGAGTTCTGGAGTGGGGGTGCCCACCACCTCCATAATCCTCTTCAGCTGGTCGATATCTGTGAGTGGGGGGGTTAAGGAGAGTGCCACTTGTGGAGAATGTCAGACATTAACTTTCAGGGCTGAATCAGTTGATTCACACAGCCTTGATTTTAAAGGTCACCTGGAGCTGAATCTCAAATGGTATTCTCTAAACCCGACCTGACACAACTAAGCTCACTAAATTAAATGTATTTTGCTTCTTCCATCAGAGTGAGAATGCAAAATGCTCAATAATTCAATCTTTTGCATTTCCATTAATCCTTCACTCTCTCTTTCTTTCTCAATGATTGTAATGCAAATCCACAAGATGTCTGATGTGCATCCAGGGACTATTGGAGGTAGTATAAATTAGAACAATTAGAAAGAATGTGCTGTTAAATATAGATCTCTCTCTCCAGTCATTTACCACAGATAAAGGATACAATCATTGCCAGGAAATAAGACTTTGCCCTTCAAAAGCTCTCCCATGATGCACCCAACAGACCAGATATCAACTGTAAAAGAAACAGAGGTTTGGTCATTCAGAAGAACCAATATGTGAAGACTTTTGTTTCTTAAAATTAATAACAATACTAATAAATAAAAACAAAAATGCTTATGCAAAAATACTTTTAACACAAAACAAACCTCAAAATAATGACAATACCAAAGAATGTACAAGATTTAACAATTTTTCAGGTTTACTTTGAGTAATGTGGGACGTGCTATCTTAAAACATTCTTGTTCATTCTTTGAGAGAATCATTTGCTTTTTAAATCAGATGATTATTTCCGTCAGCAAATTCCACCAAGATACATTTAAGTTCTTCACAATCGTTAACTATTAATCCTTACCATTTTGATTGTAGTGCATCCAGTTTAGCATAATCTCTGGAGCTCGATACCATCTAGTTGCCACATAACCGGTCATCTCATCGTCTGTCTGTCTAGCCAATCCAAAGTCAAGGATCTGTTGAAACACAGACACAGGTTGTCATGGTGATGGGTTTTTCGGGTCATGGGAAGGTTTAAAAAGAAGGTGTGGTCTTACCCTAAGCTCACAATCCTCATTCACTGCCACATTACTGGGCTTTAGGTCCTGGGAGTGAAAGCAAAGCAGACCAAGGATAAAAGTTACACAATCTGAATTAGGATGAATGTACATGTATAGAAATGGAGCAAATGACAATGTGTGGTTTAATAATCATGTGATATACAGATATAAATGCAACACCCATTGAAAAGACACAAAAGGAGAGCACACACTCGTTCTCAAGACAAAGGTCAATGAAATGACCACTCACTCTATGGATTAGCCCCGCTGAATGAATATACTGCTCCACGGATGTTGTCCGGGTAGGAGAGGTGGGGGGAGGAATGAGAAGAGAGACAAAAGAGGGGTCAACAGTTTATTTCAGCTTTGGCCCTCATCTGGAAGGGCTCCCTTTTGTCGTGTCTGTCCCACGGTAAGAAGGAAGGCTAGTTAGTAGACTAGACTAGCCTCCTTTAACTATGCCAAGTTCTGAGTTACCAAAAAGTTGAGCTATGATAATCACATTCTTTATTTATAATTGCAACTAATGATTTATTATTTACACACAAAGGATGTATGACATAAAATAAAATATATTTTCTAATCTAATCTACAATAAATCTTCACAGAATATTAAGGCAATCTACCTTTAGGCCCCGAAGAAGCTGGTAGATTAGGAACTGTACGTGTTCATCGGATAGCCTCTGAAATTTGACGATATTATTAAGGTCTGCCCCCATCAGGTTGGTTACTAGGTAGCTGAAAGGGGAGGGTAAATTAGAAAGGTGATGTTACCATGTCAACCGTTAGATCCCCTAGATCCTCTATACCACATACAGTAC